>OFHS01001339.1:7794-28814 GCA_900245855.1 Calvadosia cruxmelitensis
GCTGACCAATGCACTGGCCTGCAGGGCTTTCTCATCTTCCACTCATTCGGTGGTGGCACTGGATCTGGCTTCTCATCACTGCTCATGGAGCGTCTCTCTGTCGATTATGGCAAGAAGTCTAAGCTGGAGTTTGCCATCTACCCAGCCCCCCAGATCTCCACTGCCGTCGTCGAGCCATACAACTCCATTCTGACAACTCACACCACCCTGGAGCACTCTGACTGTGCCTTCATGGTCGACAACGAGGCCATTTACGACATCTGTCGACGCAACCTCGACATCGAGCGACCCACCTACACCAATCTCAACCGTCTGATTGGTCAGATTGTGTCATCCATCACAGCCTCGCTGAGATTCGACGGTGCCCTCAATGTCGATCTGACTGAGTTCCAGACCAACTTGGTGCCTTACCCGCGTATCCATTTCCCATTGGCCACCTATGCGCCAGTCATCTCTGCCGAGAAGGCCTACCACGAGCAGCTCACTGTGGCAGAGATCACCAATGCCTGCTTTGAACCGTCCAATCAGATGGTGAAGTGCGATCCACGCCACGGCAAGTACATGGCTTGCTGTCTGTTGTTCCGTGGTGATGTTGTGCCCAAGGATGTCAATGCTGCCATAGCAACCATCAAGACCAAGCGCACCATTCAATTTGTTGATTGGTGTCCAACCGGCTTCAAAGTTGGCATCAACTACCAACCACCCACAGTGGTCCCTGGTGGCGATCTGGCCAAAGTCCAACGAGCCGTCTGCATGTTAAGCAACACCACTGCCATCGCAGAAGCCTGGGCCCGTCTCGATCACAAGTTCGATTTGATGTATGCCAAGCGTGCCTTTGTCCATTGGTACGTTGGTGAGGGTATGGAAGAAGGAGAGTTCTCTGAGGCACGTGAAGATCTGGCTGCCCTTGAGAAAGACTACGAAGAGGTTGGCCTTGACTCGGTTGACAATGAAGGCGAGGATGAGGGAGATGAATATTAGATTCATGCAAAGCTGTATTGTTGTATCCGTCGTACTAAGTTATACCACAAGCTGAAAAACCCTAAGATTAGATAAATTGCTTGATTCTTTTATGTCTGAAGATTGATCAGTGAATCGTACTTACAGTTTTTGTTGTCTCTCAACTTTATCCTCCTGTGTGACCTGGGAAGGGGCGCTTGATATTTGTGGAGTCCAAGGGATCGCTCTACTGCACTGGGCCCAGCCCTTGTGTGCATACCCTTCACCTGAGTAGCGTTGATACTCTTCATCACGTCTTTTATGCAATTGTGGAGTAGAGGGAAAGCCTAATCCCTGCTTGTATCCATCAATCAATGGCGTACGTAAGGGGGCAGTCGCCCCCAAATTTCTTCTAAGTCGAATTAAACAAGGAGAAATTTGTTGGGAGGGGGGATTCTCTGTAATGTGAGTATTCCTGTGAGAGAATGGGTCAGGTTACAGTTTATAATTATAGTAGATTGATTAGTGTTATGATTTTGATCAACGCTTACATTCAAGCGTTTCCTATACCTATGGTTCAACCTCGCCCTCGGCCGGTTCAACGTCCCGCATGAGAATGGAGGGGGTGGGGGCAATTCTGTTGTACATTTTGGGTAATAGGATGGCCAATGTACAAGCCTTAGGCCAATGAGATAGTTGAGCGTCAATGGTTGGAACGTCCGGCGGCAGTCCTGGTTGAAAGAGATATTAATTAATTGCTTTCCAGCTTATCAGGCGGCGTTTGCATGATGGAGTAAGAAGGATTTGAGACCACCTAAAATAAACCGTCCGCCTGGGTTCTGCAAATGTGATCTCTCTGGAATACCAAACAAGCGATTTCCTAGAGTTTAGAGTGTTGTACGTTGCTGATTTTTGCAATAGTAGAATTGTCTCCAAGAATGCTCATTCGATTGAGTTTCCCGATTTCCAAACAACAAGGCACAAATTTAGCCAAAGAAGGAACTAATCACTCCAAATCATTTGCATCCGCCAAGGCAGGCACTGACAATTCAGGCTTTCTAACGCACATGTTTCAGCAAAATTATAATTGATATACTTTGAAATGTTTGCGGTTAAAGCTACTTAATAAGCCCCTGACCTACATGTTAAGGTGATGGGGTAGCAGCCCCCTGTGCCCCTTTTCTGACTCCCCTGCTCGCTTATCAAAGTACTGTACTAACGACAAAGAACAGAGAAGGGGGGATTTCATTTCACCCTAAAACAGTTTAAGCCCTAGAAGATTTATATGAATTATTGTGGCAGGATTGGATGAGAAGGTGATCAATCGAGTTTTTATTGAAATAGAGGAGGAACAAGGTCAAGCTCTATATTGTGCACCCAAGCCATTTGGTAGGATCGGAGTTTTCTCCAACGCTGAACATTAATTGTTTCAGCACGGCAGAGATGGAGTCCTGAAGTGACAGCAGACTACTATCGTAGTCCCCTGTTAAGTTGTCAATTTTCATTCCAAGGCATTTCATTACAGAAACCCTTTCAAGAGTATTTACATTAACATTTGATTCGAAATTAATTATTCTTAACTTACTTCGTAAAACTCCTATCAACATGGATTTAGTTTCGGAGGTGTTAAATCTGAAAGAAACATTGGACCGCGTATTGAAAACATCCGGCCTATAGACAGATTATGTTACGGACGCAGTCCTACATAGGGTAAACCGTGATGGAAATAATTTTTATGACGTATAATCACGGCGAACCCAGTTTATCTCTCAGACAACAAGGAATCTATCCATAATACAGCTGCGATGCTGTCTTCATTTCCCCAAAGCGGGGTGTCAAGCTACTGTATCAATCAGGATTAACTATTTCGTATTAGATTTCCTCCAATGATTTCATCTTGTTACACGTGTGGTTGGGCAGGTGCTTGGCCATGGCGGTCAATCACTTTGACCGGCGGAGGTCACGAATCAAGTCGAACACAATCAACCAGATGCCAAGCTCGAACGCTGTGCAGTGGTCGAAGACACTCCTGTGTATTGATTGCAAAGCAATCTCCAATTTATTTCGCTCTGATCGAATTCGCAATTCACCTCGTTCTTTGGTAGTCCCAAAGCAATTTCGGTCGATATCACCAGAGAAATCTCTTCCATCGCCACGCATGGTTGCCGGAGAAACAAGACTCAATTTTGCCATGAAGTGGCTTGGTCGAAACATCTTACGTCGCATTTAAAATCTACCCCGCTAATTATACTCATGCAGCCATTCCTTGCTATATCCATATATTTCAGAAATGCTTAAACTTACAAATATCAAAACAAGCAAATTAATGGTAGACATTATTGTACAGTCGAACAAAAGTTAGACCAAAAAAAGTTAGTTCTGCTCCATGTAAAAAAGTTATACTGTAAGGCTTATGGACTTCAGAAAATAAAGTCACACACACACACAAACACACACACAGATCAAAAGTTTGCAGGCCAAAAGTTAGCCTGATAGCATTTCCTTCGTAGTAACATAGCGTCATCAACATTTTAGTAGCAGGAAAGAAAACATCTCATATAACAACGATTGGTGAAGATTAGCATTAGCTTTAACGGTTAAATTATAACATTAACACAGCAACTAGCCAGTGACTCTGGCCGACGAAAAGTTTACATACATTGTAGGAAAGTAAGCGAATTTCTCAGGAAATTGTTAAGAATCAGGATGGGATATTATCCGAGGGGGGTATAAAGCAAGGCAAGAATATGAGAGTTTGTACGGCAACTAATTAACAAATGGAGACTGCTTAGGTTTAGCAAAAGGGGAAAATAGTCTCTAAATATATCACTGTATTTGAATAACATATTTCTTTTCAATTTGATGTCTTCATCATTCTTTAGGTGTTTGTCTTGAGTTGAAGAAAGGGTGGAAGTCCTGCAGAAATGGCGCGCAATGTTCGAGCGGCAAAGCCGGGTTGTTGCCAGTAACAACGAATGCTGATTGACGCCCCAAGCACTAAAAACCTGTATTTCAAACACGTTAAACTGGATCTGTCAGCAGATTGACCAATCATGATAGTCGTATTGAATTTCTCCACCTGAAAGCATGTGGCCGACGCTGGATTTGGTTACAACAGATATTTCTGCTGCCGAGGCAACGTTACGTCCTTGAGGTAGAACAAGTTTGTTCCAGCTTTTCAAAACTCATCCTACCAGAATCGCCTGTTAAAGTCAACCCACTGATTCAATCATCATGGTAAGTAGAATTTTTTTTTTTAAATAAAAACCCTTTTGTCTCGTACTGTCTGGTTTGAAAGAAACATACAACACCATGGCTTCCTAAATCGTTTCGAATCCCACGCTCCATATATGATTTGCAGTTCGATTCTGTTCTTCTAAACCTGCTGCGAAGCATGTTGCGTAAGTACAACATCAAGCTGTTTGCAATTTTGCGACAACGATAATTTAAAGTACAACGTTTCCTTCCCGGTTTTGTGCAATCTTGCGCCATGGCGCTTCAATTTCAACGGTCTTTTGTCTCAGTGCGCGTGGCAGGTGGATGATTTTCTATTGAAATTCGAAAACGGGATAATTTTAAAAACAGCAGCCGTTTTGTTGCTTTCTTATCTTTCAATCAGCGGAGAGAAATCGCCACGATGTCCCATCGCGTGGTCGTTGTTCGAGATTACGCGCGACTAGACAAGCGCTTGATAACCAATTCCGGCGTTGTTTGTATTGACAACCGTACGTTAAAATGCAAATTGCTGTAGCAGATTTTATCTAGCATTTTAAAGTTTTCTTGTCTTTTTTGTAGCGGGAATGTATTTCAGTTCATGTCGGCCAAGCCGGCGTCCAGATGGGCAATGCCTGTTGGGAATTGTACTGCCTGGAGCACGGCATTCAGCCTGATGGACAGATGCCAAGCGACAAGACCATCGGAGGTGGTGATGACTCCTTCAATACATTCTTCAGTGAGACAGGAGCGGGCAAGCATGTGCCCCGTGCCGTGTTTGTGGATTTGGAACCCACCGTTGTGGATGAAGTCCGCACAGGCACCTACCGTCAGCTCTTCCATCCTGAGCAACTGATCACAGGCAAGGAGGACGCCGCCAACAACTATGCCAGGGGCCATTACACAGTCGGCAAGGAATTGATCGACATTGTGTTGGACAGAATCCGCAAGTTGGCCGATCAATGCACTGGCCTGCAAGGATTTCTCATCTTCCATTCGTTTGGCGGTGGTACTGGATCTGGTTTCTCATCATTGCTTATGGAGCGTCTTTCCGTTGATTATGGCAAGAAGTCCAAGCTGGAGTTCTCCATCTACCCTGCCCCGCAGATCTCTACCGCCGTCGTCGAGCCATACAACTCCATTCTGACAACTCACACAACCCTGGAGCACTCTGACTGTGCCTTCATGGTCGACAACGAGGCCATTTACGACATCTGTCGACGCAACCTCGACATCGAGCGACCCACCTACACCAATCTCAATCGTCTGATTGGCCAGATTGTGTCATCCATCACAGCCTCGTTGCGATTCGACGGTGCCCTCAATGTCGATCTGACTGAGTTCCAGACCAACTTGGTGCCTTATCCACGTATCCATTTTCCATTGGCCACCTACGCGCCAGTCATTTCTGCTGAGAAAGCCTACCACGAGCAGCTCACTGTAGCAGAGATCACCAATGCCTGCTTTGAACCGTCCAATCAGATGGTGAAGTGCGATCCACGCCACGGCAAGTACATGGCTTGCTGTCTTTTGTTCCGTGGTGATGTTGTGCCCAAGGATGTCAATGCTGCCATAGCAACCATCAAGACCAAGCGCACCATTCAATTTGTTGATTGGTGTCCAACCGGCTTCAAAGTTGGCATCAACTACCAACCACCCACAGTGGTCCCTGGTGGCGATCTGGCCAAAGTCCAACGAGCCGTCTGCATGTTGAGCAACACCACTGCCATCGCAGAAGCCTGGGCCCGTCTCGATCACAAGTTCGATTTGATGTATGCCAAGCGTGCCTTTGTCCATTGGTACGTTGGTGAGGGAATGGAAGAAGGAGAGTTCTCTGAGGCACGTGAAGATCTGGCTGCCCTTGAGAAAGACTATGAAGAGGTTGGCCTTGACTCGGTTGACAATGAAGGCGAGGATGAGGGAGATGAATATTAGATTCATGCAAAGCTGTATTGTTGTATCTGTTGTGATAAGTTATGCTTTGAAGCTCAAAACACATGAAGATAAATTGCCTGGTTCTTTTTGTGTCTGAGGAGTGTTCTAGTGTTAGTAAAACATTCAGTGAAACGTATTACCTGATGGAAATGTGGAAATTCCTGGGTTGCTTATGGTTGATTTCAGTTGGAGGGATTTGTAGCTAATCATGTCGTCAGTAACTACGGCAAAATATTCTTATTTCCATATTGGTGTATGCCAGTAGAAGGCTGAAGTTAAGCTTTGGGCTGTTTCTATACAACTAGGCTTTGGGTATACGACGTGGTCCCTAGCGTCTTTTAAATAGCAAATTAGCAAGACACCCGCATGGTATGGGAGTAGGACTGTGTATTCGGAGAGTGCGGTCACTGTGATTGCTAGATGCAGAAGGGTCAGCTTCCCTCGATCCCGTAATTCTCTAAAGGACATCGAAGACATGCTGAAGAGCAATAACCTTCCATGCTTTCAAGACGAGCTAACCGCACCAGATACCTGACCAGATACAAGTAATAATCATTGAGTTCAATGGTAATAATTCGACGTGAAGGAGGCTCGTCATGCCGAAAACGACACTTGAAGGAGGCACTGTCATAATGGGGCACATTTGTTACAGAAGAAATTTGTTAGATACTCATCGTATTGCAACTGGATTTTTCGTCAAAGCCGAGCTGAAACTTGTATTGTTTTGTCGAATTACCAACACGTTATGGCAACTTTCTTTGCCTTTGTTATGTTTTTATGGCTCACGTGCTTTAATTGTTGTCTGGTTGCGGAGTTGTGTGAGCCTATCGATGAATGCAGCTGCAAGACGAGGAGCAATGGCGACGTCATCTCATTGTGGGACATCAACGTGAGCCATGGAGGAGTCAAGTAAGGAACAGTGAACATCATACGCATGAATACTACTTACTAGATATACATTGGGATCCATATGGTACCGTATTTAATGACTAGGCCCTACTGCATAAGCTCATCAAAGATTCAAAGTAAAGCAGATGCTAATCTCGAATAGAATTTATAGAAAGATATGATGTTTGTTTTTAAAGATTTAGATCCGATTATTATCCGATTAATATCTGAAAAATCGCGTAATTTTGAATCCGATTCATAGGTAAACCTTAATATTTACATTTAAAAATTGTGCCATCATTGAGTGCTTGTGAAATTCGTTTGTGTCCTACCAAGGAGGGGGAGGCCCAGAGTGGAATCTTTGCATTTTGCGTGGTGGAGAAAAGCTTTCTAAACTTTTTTGCGTGTTTGACCCCTCGTTGATGTGCCTAAATTGTGTCGTCCAGCCGCGGTTATCGGCTTGATATAGTAACAGAATTACAGTAAGGAATGCTCGGACAGAGCCCGTTTGTCAGATAAAATATGTGCGACTAAAAATATTTTCAGAATCTGCGTGACTGCAGATTCAAAAAACCAGACTTGCATGGCAAAAATCTCTGCTGCCCAATTCATAAATTCCAGTCAGGCCAGGGGTCAGCCTGGAAAGTTCGTTTTTTACGCAAAAGATCTTTGGCGTGGAACTTGCTCTGATTTGGAGATTGGTGTGGGACAAGCCTCTGAAATTTCCAAAAGTTATTACTAAACACTGTTAAAATTATCCTGTTTTGGCGTGCCGTAAGCTTTGGAGCAGCACTCGGGCGTAATCTTTGGCGTACATAAAATGGTGGTGATTGTTTTGAACGCTGTGATAAATGTAATTGTTATGTCATGATCTTTATTTAATCGGAGTTATAATGATTTGCTTACCTTACATGATTTTGTCTTAGTGAAGCACCTTTGTGAATAATACAATAGCAAGGTTTGCAAGAATAAACATTACATCATTGCGAGATTTGTAAACGAAGCACAATAGATTCAGATGTTACGCTGTGTGTTTAAACATAGAACTATATAACATATGTAATCAACTTTTGCGTGTAGTAAAACTGTATAAAAAACTGTTTACTTAAAAATTATGTTCAAAGTAACAGTCGATGCCGTTGCAACAAGAAGTGACTCGCGACAGTCGTACCGTTACGAAAGAAGGCGAAGCCGTCGTTGGGAGAAGTCACCGATGTAGGAGCTTCGTTTCAGTGATTCATAGCTGAATCAATATGTAATTGTATGTTGTTATTGTTGGAGAATGTATGTTTACACTAGACACTCTACAAATCAACTCATGGTGGTTCGTAAAATGAAAGGCGGTCATGTACCAAATGGCCAATACACGCTGACGTAACGAGGCTCACTCGGCAGCAGATATATAAGGGAGATTGTTCGTGCAGATTTACGAGTGCGTCCAGCTCAACGGCAGAGCAGTGGACGGGCAATCCAAAGGTCGTGGGTTCGACTCCCACGTCGCGCCACTTTTTCTGTACTTTTCGCAATCTCGGTTTCCAACAGTTTATGGGCCCAGCACGTTGTGTCTGCTAAGGAGCAAGAGAGAGTAAATCATTCTGTTTGATTTGGATCGATAGACTTTGTTGGACGGCGCGATGGCGACCGCAGACAAGTTGATGTCGATAATTTCCCTAAACGGCAAGAATTATGCAACGTGGAAGTTGCAGTGCCGAATGGCCCTTGTGAAAGATGGTTTATGGCAAGTTGTGTCTGGTGTAGAAAAACCTCCTGCGGATGGCGAGCAGGATAAACTACCGAAGTTTCGAGCGAAGCAGGATGAAGCGCTGGCCGTGATTGTGTTGTCGATCTCCCCATCTCTGCTGTATTTGCTTAGCGAGCCTGAAGACCCCGTCAAGGTCTGGCAGCAACTGCAGAGCCACTTTCAGAGAAAGACTTGGCAAACAAATTGGCACTACGGAGAAAACTCTTCTCATTACGACTATTGGAGTCGGGCTCAATGCAGTCTCACATAAGGGCCCTCATTGAGGTCTTCGACGAGTTGGCAATCATTGGTGCTCCGCTTGAAGAAGAAGACAAGGTCATAATAGTACTTGCCAGTATCCCTGAGAGCTACAATATGCTGGTTACCGCTCTCGAAGCAAATGAGATAGTTCCTAAAATGAAAATTGTTATGAAGCGTTTACTGACTGAGGAGAAGAAGTTGAAACAGAGAGTGGAGGGCAAGGGGAGTCCGAGAAAGCTTTGGCCGTGCGTCGCAAGCCGAAGGGCAAAGGACCCCAGTATAACTACTGCCATAAATATGGGCATATCAAACGCAACTGCCTGCAGCTTACAAAATCGTTGGAGGTGCCGTCATCGAAGTCGACAGGCCAACAAACCAAACCCAAACACTCCGCCAACAAAACAAAAGCAAAGCCAAAAGAGGACAGTTCTGGCTCAGAGAGCGCAGGAATTGTCGTCAGACAAGCATTGTTACTGCAGTCCGATTCAAAGTTGAATGGTTGGATAGTTGATTCTGGAGCAACGTCGCACATGTGTAATGATCGACAGCAAATGTCTGTCGTAAAGAATCTGCCCAAGCAGATTGAAGTCACCGTAGGTGATGACAGAAAACTGTTGGCAGCAGAAGAGGGAAGTGTTGTTCTGAACATGTAATTACCTAGTGGACTAAAACGCTGCCATCTTCGTAAAGTTCTCTATGTGCCTGACTTGGATTTCAATTTGTTTAGGGTATCACAGGCAATGCTGGGGGTGCTGTGCTAGATGAGGCTAGCCCGGGGGTTGAAATACCCACAGCCAATGAGTGTGCTTTGAGAGGGAGTGTTGGAGAGTGTATGTTTACACTAGACACTCTACAAAGCAACTCATGATGGTTCGTAAAATGAAAGGCGGTCGTGTACCAAATGGCCGGTACACGACGACGTAACAAGGCTCACTCGGCAGCAGATATATAAGGGAGATTGTTCGTGCAGATTAACGAGGGTGCGTCTAGCTCAACGGCAGAGTAGTGGACTGGCAATCCAAAGGTCGTGGGTTCGACTCCCACCTCGCGCCACTTTTTCTTTACTTTTCGCAATCTCGGTTTCCAACAGTTATTTACACTTTTGTATATTTTGTAAGGCTGGTGATATGATGGATTCACCCAAAATCCCTTCATGCATTAATATAGATCTGATGTTCTTTCATAAACTGGCTCCTGTTAGCAAATCATTTGCCTTCAGAATCAGATGGGTTTGACAATATACTGATCAAATTCTTCACCCATGAACGTATTCAGAGATCAAGAAGTAACTGTAAAAACTGCAATTAATACGTTA
The DNA here is from genome assembly GCA_900245855.1 of Calvadosia cruxmelitensis. Lineage (NCBI taxonomy): Eukaryota > Metazoa > Cnidaria > Staurozoa > Stauromedusae > Kishinouyeidae > Calvadosia > Calvadosia cruxmelitensis. The sequence continues at coordinate 18,087 of OFHS01001339.1, forward strand.
ACTACCTATTTCTATTCTTTGTTTTTTATTGTGTCTGAGAGTTTATGGGGCGGTCATTAGCGCTGGGACCGGTGTTCGAGATACGACGACAAACCGCAAAGCGTGGTTTCAATTGGATTCTGTTATAATTCACTGCGATAAAATGTAAATACAAAAGGTAAATAAATGCGTAAGAATAAGCAAATAACGTAAGATATATACAATAACGAAGTACGAAATACGTTACTTACATCGGTGGCTTTCCCACGGCTTTGCAGCGTCCCAAACGTGCCTTTCTTAGTTCATAGCCAGGGCCGTTTTAACCAGTAGGCACTCAAAGCACGTGCTTTAGGCCCTCAGTCTGGATAGGCCCTTTTCAATGTCAGTTCACAACTCACAGTAACAGTATGTTGAAGTCTAGTTCAGTGTGCGACCAGCTGCAGAGTGCTACTGAGTTTGTTTTCCCTGATTTGCTGTCTGTGAGCGGGGGCAACATCTGTGATATGCCAATGGTCGAGCATTTGAATAATAGTAAGTTTTGGGCTTTTTACGGTAATCATAAAAAATTAGGCCCCCCTTTGGGTAAAAGTGCTTTAGGCCCTCTCACTGTTTAAAACGGCACTGTTCATAGCCTTTACTTTAGCCCTTTTATACATCTGTTACAACTGCTATGTCGCCACATAAACAATAAATCTAATTACTAGTCTATGCATTCAATATTCGTGGCGTCAATTAATTGCCTATAAACATAATATTACTATACATCCTGAAACATTACTACAAATATACTTTAGGCGTCGTACACGGCGACATTCACTATAATAAACAATACAATTCTACTTTACAATCACCGTAATTGGCTAACGACCCATCGGCGTCGTAAGTCGCTTTCTACTTGTCCAAATTCAGAACAACCGGTGTGTTTGCATCTCAGTTTGTGTTGGGGCATGGGTTGCAGGAGTTGGTTGCTGATTTTGTCAATGAGAGTAGACACTGTGGAGCCCGCCATAACTTGCAGCTCAGATATGCCGGACTGATTGGTAAAAATAATAAGTTAGTGCCACCCTAAGACTAACCTGCGTTGTGCAGTGACAGCAAGCAGAAGGAGGAAACCCTTGAGACAGGGATGACGAATTATATAAAATATATCAGTTTACCGTTAGTATGATTTTAGATGACACACCAATTCATGAAACTATCAATGGAAGAACAATGTTACCGTGTGCGCATTGCATTCAGTGCATAGGCCTACAGTGAAACCTGTCTATAAAGGTCACCTTTGGGACCTGAGAATGATGACCTTTATAGACAGATGGCTTTTCTGTCCAGGTTGATTTTTATAGGAAGTGTCATGTTGGGGTTATGAAGAGTGGCCTTTATAGACAGGTGACTGCTCTATAGAGGTGGTCGCTAATACAAGTTTGACTGTATCCCCATTATTCCCCAATAAATTTGCTCATCGACACAAGCCTGCACTTGATATTTTATTATTTATCAGACATTCTGCAAAACTGACTGAATTGTGCAACATAGGTGTCTTTGAATGTCTCACAGTCTGTTTATGGTTATTGTTTGTTGTTTATTCTTGTTTTGTGATGGTCATTCTGCGTTGTTTCAGGTTTCCTGCCATTGCATTGCCTGATGACATTTATCTTTCTTTCAATCCGTGCACGGTGTTCACTAATCAAACATGCAAATCAGTCCAGGTTTGTTCACAATTTATTTCGTGGATTGATTTAAACAAATAATTCCGGTTTGCAATACTCTAGTTGGTATGTCCACAGTTTGATTTTGAGTTTTATCAGCTTTATGAACAATTCCATATGACTTAGCAGATTTGCTGATTAACACTTATCTTACTGACATGAATATTCTTGTGTTTTGCCTGACACTGGCTGCACGCCAGACACAGGTATTCTCCTTTTCCTAGCAAGGTCACCTTACAGGCCGTTCCCAATAATTCTGGTTGTATGTCATGTGATAACGTATTATCTAGCCAACCAATCAGGCTGCTGCCTTTCACAATGCCGAATATTACTGATAAAAAGAGTGGTTGTAAGCGTCAACAGACAAGCACGTAAAACTGATGGGGACGTGATTCTTGACAATTTTTCCTATTTTACCCTGCCATCTGACTTTCGTCCTGCGGAGGCTGAGGAGTTCGACGTGGCACCAGTAACAGTTTCGGAGCTGATCACCTGCGCTGGTCTCATGGCCGAGGGGAAAGCGACCGGACCAGATAACATCCCAATAGAGGTCCTCAAGGTCCCTGTCATTGCTGAAAAGATCGTTAACATCATCAATAACATCACCCACCTTGGATCTTTACCACCAGAGGAATGGAGGACGGCCAATATGATTGGCATACCCAAGAGCGCAGGAGCCACAAGAAAGGAGCAACATCGCGGCATATCCTTGATGTCCCATGCAGCAAAACTGCACAACAAAATCATCTTCAAGCGTATGCATCCAGTGGAATGCAAGCTACGGCCAGAGCATAACGGTTTCCGTCCTCACAGAGGAACAGCAGAGCACATCTTGGCATTACGTCGCATCCTAGAGGAAACGCACAAACACCAACAGGATCTCGTGGCAGCTTTTGTCGACTTCCGAAAGGCTTTCGACTCTGTTGCGCGCCATGCTATCGGACCAATCCTTCGTCTCTACGGAACACCTGAAGCTCTGATAAGAGCCGTCACATCTATGTACGAGAACACCAGTGCCTCTGTCATCACCACGGATGGTCCGTCGGACCCCTTCTCTACAACACATCAGGAGTACTTCAAGGTGATACACTGGCCCCATTCTTGTTCGTGTTTATAATAGATTGGGTGTTGCATAATGCCATCCCTAACGACGACAACGGCTTTCTGCTGACACAACGAATTGGTAGACGACTACCAGAAAGAAGAATTTCCGTCTTGGCATACGCGGATGACCTTGTACTTCTGTCATCTACTGCTGAAGGAGCGCAGCGTATGCTCACAAGGCTGGTCAGCGCAGCAGCTCGTGTGGGACGGACAATCAACACCACGAAAACTGAAGCGCTGACAGTCCCTGCTACTCTGCAAGCAGACATCACTTGTCATAACCCTAACTCTGGTGCATCGATCACTATTCCTCGCTGTAAACGCTACCTTTATCTTGGAGGTACAGTTCCTAGCGTCAAAGATGATTTTGCCAGACGCCGAGCACACGCTTGGATCGCAATAAATAGGCTAACACCAGTGCTTCGTTCGAAATCCCTGCCTGACTCTCTGCGATCACGTTTATTTACGTCCCTCATTCAGTCTGTTCTGCTGTACATCGCTGCCACATGGACACTGGCGACCTCCCTCGAAAAGGATGTAGATGCCACCCACGCCCAGCTCCTGCGTGCCGTCTATAATATACACTGGCCGGAATGCATCAGGAATGATGAACTTTATTGAAGCGCAAATGTGATCCCTCCAAGCCAGCTGCTGAGGAGCCGTCCTTTAAAGATGGCTGGGCACATCATCAGAGCCGAGCAGTACTGTCCCCAGCCAGTGCAAAACATCTTGACGTGGCATCCAACGGCACCTGTAAGACGAGGTCAAGGAAGATCTTTGACATATCTCGATCGACTGTTTCTGGATTGCAATGCCCCAGACCAGTTAGGCGCCATATCGCACCTGCGAAAGCTCGCCCTCAACTGCGATGTCTGATGCGGCTCCTGTATCAGGAGCAACGTCATTTTATTACTCCTGTTTAGATCGTTCCACTGTTTGCAAAAATTAAATGATAAGGAAATTGCTTGTTTAATGTAGATATTCCTGCCAAATGGAACAGGATATGCATTTTCCAGATCAATTTTGAAAGGGTGTGGGTTATGTCACCAATTTGCGGGGAGATTAGTAAAAAGTTGGGATTTTGGTCAATATATTTTTTAATTTGTTAGTCAAACCTTGTATATACTCAACACATATTTCCGGCTGTAGCAACACACTGAAGTGATACTGCTGTTGCACATCATGGAAACAGGAAACGTAGCGTTTTCCCATGACAACCTCCCTCTCAAGAAGCTGATTCTCATACACAAGCAGATTCACGAATTTGAAAGATAAAACTCAGCAACATCTGATTACATAGATGCAGCATCGGTGCAGAAGACAGAAATCAATCGAAAACGTGCAAAACATCACGTAGGACTGTTTTGTTAACACATCAACGACTGCGCATAACAACAAGGTTGATGAGTTTCTGTAACAAGGCGAATAACCAGACCTCAGAACTCTCTAGCGCCTCATGGAAACAACAACACTTGTCGTCATAGCCATCTCAACACAGCGATTGCCCTTCACGGAAACCCAGTAATATTGACATGGAATGTAACCTCTTTACTTTGCAGGCTTGCTCCTACAAAGAAGATGGTTCAATTCACGTTTCTGTAGGAGCAGGAGCCATGGCAACAGGCTTATCTGGTGGTAAAGTGCAGTTCATGTATCAGGACAAGTCAACGTCAAAGTAATTGATTCCATATAATTATGATTAATTCATGATGGTGATGTCATTTGTTTCCCTTCTCGTTTTCCACTACAGTGTAGCCTCGTTAATATCACTATGGTTTTCCAGCTAAAAATCACTAAGCGGGTCAAAAATCACTTAGCGGGTCATGTTATTAACCCTTGTCCTGCTTCAGACGTGTATACACGTTTTCGAAACAAGTCAAAAGTAGCAACACATAACCAATCAGATAGTTAGTCCTTAGCAGGCAACCAATCAGCAATTGGTGAAGCGACTTCAAGTCTTCATTTACATGGTTTTACTAGCAGGACATGGGTTAAGAGGGTACATATAGTTAATTCTCACAGAGCTTGGTTCTGAAACATAAGTGAAATTAAGCGGGTTGTTTTATTAACCAAGGTGATATTAACGGGGTTATACTGTACATACAATATCATGAATACCGGTAATAAGTATACAGTTATGTAAAAGACATGTTTTATAGAATCCCAAGAAAAGTTCATTAATAAGATAAAAGTTTAAGTTGCGAATAAAATAATAATGTGTTTAGAATAAAATACAATGAAACCTGTCTATAACGGTCACCCCTGGGACCTGAGAAAAATGGCCCTCACAGACAGGTGACCTTTCTGTCCAGGTTGATTTCTATACAAAGTGTCCTTCCTTTTATGGTTATGAAGAGTGGCCTTAATACACAGGTGGCTGCTCTATAGAGGCGGCCGTTAATACGGGTTTGACTGTACAGTCAACTCCGCCAATAACGGTTTCGCCATTACCGGAATTATGTCAATAGCGGTGAATTTTTGAAGTCCCAATGATTGATACGGTCTGCCTTTGCTAAATATATCTGCCAATATCGGTGTCGCCAATGACGGTTTTTCGTCTATTTCGGTTTTTCATGCTGGCCCCAGACGACAACTTATTTGCAATTATCGGTTTTTGAGTTCCTCTAAATTAGTTTGCATAGTAATATTGATTCAGCTTCGAGGTCATGAACGCGTATTCTGTCATCTCCTTGCACATGGACAGTCATGCTTCCGTTGCAGAAAGAAGCAGAATGAAGCTGATGGCATTACAGGGCGATATTGAGTCTGTGGCTCATTCATCTCTCCGACAGACCATTACGTAGTATTTCAATCGTAACTAACAATTGCGCGATAATTATCTGTAATGTGTTACCTGATTTCTGCTGCTATATGTTATAATAAAACAGAGGATTACGTCATTTTCATTGTTTTGTCTATACCGGATTTCGCCAATAACGGTTAAATTTGGACAGTCCCGAGCGCACTGTTATTGGCGGAGTTGACTGTATACTGAAATTCAAACATAGTATCGGCAAGGGCCCAAGGGGCATTCAAGCCATGAGTGCTGGTCGGTGCATTACTTATGCCTCCATCAAATGACTAGTTGTCCGTGTCGCATAGATAGCCAATTACTGGAATCGTGTAAGTTCATGTGAAAAACGTGTTAGAACCGCCAACCTAGAAAGGGCACTTTTCACACAGTTTATTTTTCTTTATTGAAATTCACATGCTTTTTGACATCATTTTCACACGGCGCTTGTTATTTCACTTTGTTTTTGGAGGGTACTTTCCATTTGACTTAATTTTCATCTGATTTTTACATTCTTTGGATTCATGATGTGATTTTATTAATTTTCTTCTACTGTAAGCTAGCACTCCTAATGCATTAAAAAATTGATATGACGTACAGTAAGGCTCAACCATGGCATAAAACAGACAACGATGGAACAAAAAACATTCTAATTGGAACCGCGTCATGTTGCAATCACTCTCTTTTGTTTCTACCCCTTGTTGTGTCAAGTCGTTCTTTGGCTTTGTCCGCGACACTGAGCTCTGGCTACAATGGACATACTTCCCTTCACCAGGGCCATCTTCAGAGACACGAGGGGGAAAAGCACTGCTTTTAAGATGGCCTGTCTTAGATGGTTAAACTTTCTTAAACTTAGGACTCTGTTTATATTTTATTACTTCACAACTCAGAAAGTAAGTTGCTCACGATCACTCCCAGAAAAGTGAGATAATTTAGTTCAGTGGCGGTCTGGAAGGGATTTCATTATGTACAATCTAAATGCCTACTGTTTAAAATGGCCCTACCTTTTGCCATCTCTCCCTGCCACAGTCAGCATCCTTATATCAAGTATAATCACAGATAATCATACTATCATCTCTCAGTCCAGCACATAACTCAATTTTGTTCCCCATTGTAAGCTGCTAGGAAATTACTTTTATTTGAAATGATGGAATTTGTATAGGCCTAATTGAAATTGTAGGAACAGGCAGCAACTGCGTGGCAGGAATATTGCTAGTTGTCCCCATTGGCTAGCCTCGTTGTGTTATTACCTTGTTTTTTGTTCATTGTATCACTTCTTCCGTTTGGTCTTTGGGAGGGTGTGTCAGTGTGAGATGTAGAGATTGAGTTAGGGTGAATAAAATTCGTGCACTTTCTGAGTCCTGTTTGATCTTTTGCCCACAAACTGTATGTCCCAGGCACTTATCATGTGGCTGTAACACAATATTGTGAATAAAGCACTGATCATGCGTTCTGCGTCGAATTGCATTTCTTTATAGTGTTGATGCAGATGTACGAATAACACACTAACTGTAGTTGATTGACCTTTGTAAAAAAATTGCACTGTAACTTACGAATATCGGAAAGAAATAATGTCACACACACACACCCGTGTAAAGAGAGAATTTGTTGCAGTTTATAATTGCGTAACTGTCGATCCAATCAATCATGTTTTCTGGATATTTTCTTTTGCCGATGTGATCTCTATCTTTATTGGATGATTGTCGTTACAGATCAACTGTGGTCACATTGAATTGCGACGCCAATCAAAACGTTCCAATCATTGAGAAACCGAGCGTGTCAGGGGACATCTATGTAAGTCTTCAGTTCTGTTTCAGTGTTTCATTTTAAACTTGCGTCAATTTAAGAATTTGACCAGCTGACTAATTGCAATGTAATGCATTATGGGATGCATGCACTTTTCATGTATAATTTTTTTAGGGTGGTTCAAAAAATCTTTTTTCGAAATTTCATCGGGAACCGGCAGTTTCTGGTGCATTAACATCTGAAAATGTGTCTCAAAATTATTCTGGATTTGAGAAACGTTTGGAGGTCGTGCAAATCGATTTTATCTTTTACCGATATGCAGCAACCGGAAGGTCACTTGCACACTTCTAAATCAGGCGTTTGTTGTTGCGGGGCGTTTTTCTTGCGGCACGATTGGAGATGTGGCTGGCAGCACATTGTTTCCTGCCTGGTTATCAACATCAGCCACATTGTATATACGTTTTATCTGAAATGGACAGGTTTGCATGAAGTGAAGATTTCAATTACCTCATCGTGTTAAGATAATTCTTTATTTAATTATGTACGCGTTCTACGTAGAATGAGGATCGTAGGTTCAGTCACAGCAGAGGGCAAGAGCGACAATGGTTTCTGTTTTGAAACAGGAATAAACAGAATATCAGGGATTACTAAATTTGCAAGGGGTAGGAATTGTCTTTGTGATACATTGTATATAGCTACAGTAATTCTGCATGCTTAAGTCGCCGCCACATATATATCACACTCCAATATTGAGGCATAGATTGCAAACAATCTCAACAACACCCAACATATTTACCAAAGAACCCAACACAATGACCAAAACACCAACGTAATTACCAAGGCAACCAACATGGTGACAAAAGCACCCAACATATTTACTAAAGCAACCAACGTAATGTCCAAAGAAAATCGCACAGAGAGATGGTACAGTGAAACCTGTCTATAATGGTCACCTTTCCGACCTGAATAGAATGACCTTTATAGACAGGTAGCCTTTCTGTCCAGGTTGATATCTATAGAATGTGTCATTTTGGGGTTAGGAAGAATGGCCTTGGTACACAGGTGACGGCTAATACAATTTCGACTGTAGTGGCAAAAGTACCTTGTGCAATGGCAATAACACCCAAAACAATGACGAAAGCATTTTACGTAATATGATTTGCACATTATTAGTCTTGGCGTTCCATAGTTTTGTTTTCCTTCCCTTCCCTTCCCTTCCCTCCCCTCCCCTCCCCTCCCCTCCCCTTGAGAGTCAGGAAAGACCAAAGGGAATTAAGGGATACACATGTACTTGTCTGTAGGTCACATGTCTGTAATTTCAAAGACACAAAAAATGAAAGAAAACCAAATAGAAACAAAATGAATAAATAACATTAAAATCATCCTCATCTCAAATTATCTTTCATTTTTGTATAGCATTCATTTCAAATTACGTCATCACATCAATTTCTATGGACAAAAGACTTCCTTTGCCCTCCCAGAGCTCAAATTACCTCCTCGGCTGAAAGCTACATTTCACTAGAAGATGAACAGGGCAATTAATGTTGAAAGGCAAATGTGTCTTTTTTGTCCGTAGAAATTGACACGATGACGTAATTTGGAATCAGTGCTATAGACAGGTTTGATATCAGTGTTCTAAATCAGGTTTAATTCATACTTCAAAGTGTAGCGTTTCTGCGGCTAAGACTGTCTGTTCCTTTAATGTACATTGTGGTTTTTTCGTTTTCAGTCATTCACGCTGACATCAAAGAGCTGCTGTTTTTCACATTCTGCTACACCTAAATCGTCTGGTCTCTCGACTGGCAGCATACTCTGTCTTGTGTATGTCTCGTTGTTACTGAAAACTTTCAAACAATGCTATTTAGTTCCTTGTGTTAAGAGACCACGGTTTATTTGTCCCCACAGGTTATAGAAATACAGTTTGTGCATAAAATGTAGAATGGTAAAGATACTTATTAGCGGGTTAAGAGAAAGGAGAGGAGCTCAATAATATTTCTAAGTTTCAACCTTGATTCACTCGCACTTTCCAAAAAGATTTGCTAACAATTTCTAAGAGGTTTTATTGAACATCAAGGAGCATTTGAAAGTGTTATCCACCGTGAAACGACGACCGCAGATATTTTGATGTGGATTTCCAACGTAGCTCTTAGCCAATCAGATTTTGAATTGTTATGAATGAATGAATGAATCTTTATTCTTTTACGAGAGGGCCCACACACATACGTGATTTTCAATGGTGCCCAACAAGTACATTGTCTACAGGCTTAAATAAATTAATTTAAATAGCTATGTGTTGTAGTACAATCAAACCTGTATTAGCAGCCACCTCTATAGAGCAGCCACCTGTGTATAAAGGCCACTCTTCATAACCGCAAAATGATATTTTCTATAGAAATCAACCTGGACAGAAAGGTCACCTGTCTATAAGGTCATTTTTCTCAGGTCCCAGAGGTGACCGTTATAGACAGGTTTCACTGTATAATATTCTAATGTAGGCCTAATGATTTGCAGATTAATATTTTAGTCAGTAAACGTTTTAATAAGAACACATTTATTCAGAACATTGAGGCTCAAAACCGCTAACATTTTAGAACAATACAAGAACAGCTCGAGACTCAACCAAATTGTTTTATTGGAGTTTGATAGCATAGAGTACTGCACAGTAGCTGTGTACTCACATGATACTGACTGACAGCACAAGGCTTTGTGTTTACGTCACTGTAAGGGAAATTTCAGTAAAACGCCACATACTGTACAGTAAGCTTATTCATATTCAGGCACAGTGGATAGGGTAATTAATAATATTGGTATAATTTATAATTTATATAATTTAACCTATTTATTATAATGGTTATACCATTTTCACATGTTTAAGATACATGAATCGTGTGAAGTTTTATCCTCTTTAAGCATGCTTTCCAAAAATGATGTTGCTACAATCTAATATGTGAAATATTTTACATGGAGATTCCCCACACATCTTGCAAACACAAATCTCGTCAGGATAATGGAACGCCGTATTGTTATAAAGGTAGTGATGAAATCCGTGAATGGAAATGCAAGCTACGTACGATCTGTTCGGCTGATCGCGATGTACAACGATGAGATATACAACGTGCACAGATTAATAAGTTTACAGAGGAGACTAAATTCCGGGCCTCACTATCAAAAATACAGTGAAACCGGTCTATAACGGTCACATTTGGGACCTGAGAAAAATGACCTTTTATAGACAGGTGGCCTTTCTGTCCAGGTTGATTTCTATAGAAAGGGTCATTTTAGGGTTATGAAGTGTGGCCTTTATACACAGGTGGCTGCTCTATAGTGTGTGTGTGTGTGTGTGACTTTATTAAACCTCTGAAATCCATAAGTTACAGTATAACTTTTTTACATGGAGCAGAA
>OFHS01001340.1:0-15000 GCA_900245855.1 Calvadosia cruxmelitensis
CTTGTACAGAAATACAGATTGAGAAAAATAACACCCAGTTGGTCGACGACAGTGCGTGGTCGATTTCATCATCATCATCATCATCATCATCATCATCATCATCATCATCATCATCATCATCATCATCATCATCATTTATTGCCATACATACCCAGTAAGCCATTGGCATTTTTCATGAATCACATACATATATACAACAGGGGAAAGCTACATACTGTATAAGCAATGTCAATAAAAATGGATTTAAAAATGACAATATGAAGGAAATAGTTACAGCAAAACAATAGTCCATAGAAATTTAAATGACACGACAAGGACAATATACGACGTGTAAACGATGCAACAGAGACCAATCACGACGAACAGCGGACAAAGAACAGGATACAACGAGTGTACAACACAGCGACGAATGAAGACGACGGATTTGCACATGGTGACTTTATACTTTGACAATGCAACATGAACAATATAACACATTATGACAGTTTTCTTCATTGAAAGAGGTCGATTTTTTTCTTAATAAATAAAGAAAATTGCTCTCTGATATTCTCTAACATTCAAATGTTTCTACTCCAATTGGGATAAAAACATAAAAATCTAACTTTGGATATGCAAAAGATATATATTTTTGCTTGAGATGCAGCTGATGCGGCTCGATGGCTGGTGATATTATTGCATCTATCTTCATATGGGGTCATTATGTGTAACATACGCGCGGAGACAACAACGAGACGATGGCGTAGTAAGCAACCGGCATTAAAACATAGCAAACACAGACTGATCACAAACGGGCAAGGACCCGTTACATTTGATATCATTGATATGCTACTAGACGCTTAGGTATCACCTCATTTCGCTCACAATCGCCCACTCCTGTGAGAAAACGATTTGATATTGCTACGTCATAGCATTCGTACATACTATGGTGGCTGTGTTTCTGTTGTCGTCATATACGTATTGGCTGTCATGTTTCCGGTTATCTTCTTGTATGTTGTTCTCTTGTGTTAATCCCCTTGATGGTGATGATGTCATGCTGTTATGTCGTAACCACCTTGGTCATAACCTAAGTTCTGTTCGTGTCCTTGTCTTGAGATGTTGCTATAAGTAAATCTCGTTGTTGTTATTGTCTCCGGGCGTGCCACGACACATACCTTTCCCTTCGCTGCATCGTCCCCTCTAGTTCCTTCCGAAGAAATCTCATTGGCTAAGTCTTGTAATTCGTGGTCACCAGCAACAAGTTCATCGGAGCTGTAATACCTTCAGTTGGCGCAAAAAGAAAATAATTTCAAATTGCAAGCTGTTGAACTGGCGGCCAGTCAACCCCATTGAGGAGAAAGGTCTATAATAGAATGATTTGTTATTAAGCTTCTTTCTTTGGTAATGCTAGCAACTCACGCTTCAACGTAATCATGAACGAAGTCGATAATGACGTTGTATACCAGTGCACCATCGTCGCGATAAGGATGATACGGAAAAAGTTTCTTATCTGCCGTCCCGGATTCCTAGGAATAAATAATAGAAAAACAGTAGCTGAAGACGAGTAGCACAAAATTCTTGCCAAGTTGGATAAATCTATCGAACATACATCTACATTAAGAAAATGTAAAGCAAGATTTTAGTGTACTTTGGAACCTTGCTACAATTCATGAAAGCAAGGGTAGATATTGTGAACTTTGGTGCATTTGAATAATTATTCATGGCCACTATATACGCGTTGTAAGCACAGCCTAGATTGATCTCAAAGTATTTGATGGAAAATCCAGAATATGACATAATTATTTTGCGTTCGCTATTCCTCACTGACGCCTATTAACATTATAATAGATACGTTTCTCTGTATGACTGCCAATTTATAGGTCTGTTCTTACTTATTCATTGTCAAAATTGTCGATCTCGATTGAAGACAAGTGCTTAATCGCTTGTAGCCCACCAAACTTCTAATCCTACTAATCTTCTCTCCGAGAAAGAATGCAAGAGCCAATCACGATACTTCTTTGTATTGCCGATATATTGCTTTGGTTATTACAGACTGTTAATAGTGCAAGGCCCACCTTTAGTCTGCTAAGAAAATCGAACTTCTTCCAGTCCTGCTTGACAAAGGCTCGGTTAATTACTTCAATGCTGCCAACATCACCAAGACCAGACAGCACGTGATTGACTCCATTTGGCACAACCAAGCGTGCAAGAGATCGACTGTTCAAATTGAGAGTTCCGACACAATGTCTTTCTAATATCTGTCGCAGTGGGTGTAAATCGGAGAGGTGACGGTGCATGCTTATGCAGACCCTTTCCATCACAAAGTGAACGTCAGTAAAATGATAGGCAACCTGTTGCGTTAAGAAGAAAGAAGCTTCGTACTCCCACTTCGCCAACATCCATCCATTGCCATCGGTCGGACTGGATACCACGGCCGCTATGAATAAGAGAAGAGCATACTCGTCATTACAACGAGGCAATCATTAACCGTGCATGAGAATAATGGCAATGATAGGGGTGCAATATTACGTGACTGTTGCGTTCCACTGATTCCAAATGACGTCACGCTGTTAATCTCTACTGCATCCCTTTGCCTTCCAAAGCCAGAAGTATTTCCTTGATTGTAGTCACATCTGTCTTATTGATATTAACCTCGTGTAGTAACATCAGCAAGAGACCTTCAGTCGGTCCCGTAAAGATTCGAACAGTACAATTGGCCTGTATTAAGCGACCACCTGTCTTAAAAGACCAGTTTCTATTGATATTTAAGGGATCCGTTTGAGACAGTTTTGTTTTTATAATAATAATATATTATTCGACAAGGGAATGAGTGGCTTCTTTGAGCCATAATCATTGCCATTATCACGGCTTGTTGGGTTACCCTCATTAAATAAGAGACAACTCAGACGGTTGAACGGATTCGATTGCATGATAGTCAGACGACGCTCAGATCCCCACAAAATATGAGTCGTCTTAAGCGATTCAGACACATCTTAAGAGCGTATTGCATTTTTGGATGGGATTTGACTTACAAGGAGAATGATTGAGCTGTATAGCCACCACCTGGAGCTCATTCTTGCCATTTGAACCTTTTCCAATAGCAAACACACCAATTGGGACGGTGTTTGGACGAATAGTGCGAGTGTCAAATGGATCTCGGTCCGTCAAATCGGGCAGCGTGTAACCGATGTTGATCAAGATGCTATGATCGACAACGTACACAAGACCGTGGATGGCAGACTATAGAGATAGAATTACAAAATCAATACGGATATTGACAACGAGCGTTCAAAGGCAATACATTTGCCAGCGATCGGCGTAGTTAGACATAGAATACATCCTTGCACAGGCAAAGCGTACAATCGATATGTCTTGTTGGCTATACGGTGCAACCTTGTTAACATCACTATGGTTTTGCAGCCAAAAATCGTGATGATAAGCGGGTAGTGATATTAAGCGGGTCAAATAGTTGATTCTGACAGAGTTTGATTCCAGACTGAAGTGATATTAAGCGGGTTGTGATATTAACCGAGGTGATAATAGAGGGGTTATACTGTAATTGTCAATGGCTACCAAGAAGAAGAAAGCCAATGATTCACGTTTTGGGCTACGTTCATTACTACAGATGATATGATATTTTCTCAATATTTCCCACTTCCCTGCGTATGCTATAGACCAACAAACACGGCTCTGGGGTACCGCGTCCTCGTCGTGAAGCTGGGGCGGCCGGAGCCCTGTTCTACAGGGTTATTGCGAAATGGACTTCCGGACAACTAGGTACTTGCGCTAACGGTACCATGGAGCTGGAGGAGTGACTGCGCTTTTCAAGCTCCTGCACATTCCCGAAGGTTTGGGCAACCCCAAACCTGAGGGCTACAACAACAACAACAACCAACAAACACATCCGCGTAATCAAGGGCCGACACACCCTAACATAAATTGAGGATGCAGGGAATGAAATTATCCTTAAATTGTCTAGAGGGTCTTTGGTCATGCTTCTAGGCATAATTGTAACTGCTTGTATGATGCTTCAGGAATAAGAATATTATGAAAGATTTCGACAAAACATGCGTATATATTATTTTAACAAGCCAAATCATTAACTCTAAAAGTTGATATTGAGAGTGTAGTCACCCCTTTCCCTTCCCTCGATGTCCACCCTTGTGCATGATAGGTTACTAGGAAACTGTATTACCAATACCGAACGAAATCTAGATGTTAGCTTATTTTCTAGATGTTAGCATGTTGTACGTTTGCACGTTATAGTACCTGAGTGTTATTAATGATAAAAATAACAAGACTATACAACATGAGGCCTGAGATCCCGCGCTGGCCGGGGTACATCTTGTGTCAGAATGTAGAACGGCAGCACTCACCATATAGAAGTTCATACCAGTAATCTTTTTTACAGCTGCATCCCAGTCAAAAACGGGGTTTAGAATTGCTCGAAGAGCGAACAGATTCTTACCATATGTGCCTGAAATTTGAAAGTAAATTACCATGAACAAATAGCAAAACTAATCTATTGACCTAAAATGTGTGCAGAATGACATCATCAGCAAGTGATATATTATACTGTATGCCGAAGGTCTAAAGCATATTGAAGTAGCCGGGAATAGGCTACCGTAAGCAGAACATTGGCTTACTAAAAGCGCATGAGTAAACGATGTATTATATTGTACGAAAGCACACTGCATACCGCTCAACGTGATTGGTTGTATCCCATGTGGCAAATAAGCAAGTCTCCTCATTGTGAAATATCGATCTTCATTCCACTTTTCATTGGAGATGATGTCCAGAATTTTTGTAGGATCGTCCTTGTAGTAAAACAGCTTGGGTTGATTCAAGTCCTTTCAAAATATAACAAAGTTCGCTGCAGTGATATTGAATTTAATCAATGTATCAGCATATGTATGAGTTGCGTTTCAAGTTTACAACTCTGAACGATTACTTTGGTTGCTTTGTAAAACACATGCTGCAAGTACTATTTAGCTCCCAGGGAGGATCAGCCACAATCGTATTTTAAATCTATCGTATAAAAAGGAGCTAAGTAAATATGCAAAATAATCTCGAAATACATTAGATATAAAACTACTATAGCCCTAAAAAAATATACTTAAAAGCAAAACACATGCTAAAGTCTCGCAGCATATTCCGTCCTAAAGTATTTTATGTACTGTAGCGCTCAGCGTGCTTTCTTGCAAACACATATCAGATTTGCTTACGAAGTCACATCAGTCCATTCATACCATATTTTAATAATCAAACATTTCATGCTTGAATTGATTGCCCATTTTATATATTGATCGAAATATGCTTAGACCTATGATCTATGACCTATGATCTATGACCTATGACCTATGACCTTGTAAACCTATGATCTTAACATTTAACAGATATCGAGTGCCTGTTGTATGACAATTATCATGTAAAAATAGATATACATCGTAACTTTTATATCCCATTATGACCAAAATATTGTCTATATCCATCTTTATTTCTCTAATTTACAATGTTTTCTAGCTTTTGATTATTTTTGAACTGTCGAACTTGATTTTTCCATCATTCAACCAAATATTAAATATTACAATATGAAAACAAAAACTATATATAGTATACATATTGAAACTAGAAACTAATTAACATGTTCTCTAATTGGTTAGATGTTGCCTCACCTGAACAGCCTTTACAAAGAAATCCGCTACAATTTTGAAATCGTCGAAGGATGAGTAAATTTCTGGTGGATTTGCAAACTTAACAGTAGCTTCAGCTATAATCTTTGCAAGGGCATCCAAGAGTACAGTATGAAATTCATTGTGCCAAAGTGCCTGGACGGGATCTGTCAAGGTTTTAAATTTGATATCTGCTTCCGTTTGATCTAAAATGGGAAGTAAAATATCATGTGGAGTTCTTGTGTTGTCGTCTGACTCCTTTGGAGTGTTGTATTTGTAGAAAACACGCTCTTTCTCCAGGAATTTCTTTCGTTTCTCTTTACATTCAATGCTAGCGGCTTGAGGAAGACTGATACGACAATTGAATTCTGAAAGAACAGAGAGATCGTTTTGTATTTAGTTTGTTTAGTAATGCAACAAGTATATTTTGAATCGTAATCAGATTGAAAATGTCTGGATCATTGTTGATCCTATTTAACATTGCTCATTCCGGCACAACCTACATTAAATACAGAGGTCAACAAACTGAAGATTTCTCTTTCGGCTTTCCCATTGTTTGTGACTTTCTATCCTGTATACCTTTGCAGTATCATATTTTCTCATCTGGACAGATTACTTTTCATCGATAAATTGGTAGTCAAGCTGGCTTTTAAGCGATTATTGAGAATTTTGTTCATGTTTTACATGATCATGAAAACATTGACCTTCTGGCTTTTTCGATAACACCTTTATTGGTATCCTTGGGTGGTCGCTTTCGACAGGTTTGTCTGCGTTTATGCATGCAAAATATACATCAATGGCTAAAGAGGTCATGCTTTGATAATAATAGATTATATACCTGTCTCTTTCGATACCCCCTTTATGGGCATCCTTGGGTGGTCTCTTTCGACAGGTTTTTTGCGTTTATGCATCAACGATGATGCATCAATGGCTAAAGCAGCCATGTTCTGATAATAAGAGACAACCTGTCTCTTTCGATGCCACATTTATTGGTATCCTTGATTAGTCGCTTTCGACAGGTTTGTCTCTGTTAATGCATGTACAGTGTACTGTACATCCATGGCTAAACAGGTCATGCTCTGATAATAATGGATTGTCATTACTAAAACACATTAATTATTTACTTCAAGACTCCTTACTTTCCCAACATCCATAATACTTGACATAACTTCCCCATCCTGGACAACACAATTTCTTCTTGAACTTGAGAAGTTTTCTTTGTGGAATCCACTCTGTTTTTATTTGCCTGTAAGGCAAATGAATCACAAAAAGATCTGAAAACGTTCAACCATGAATATTTCCAATAATTCTAGGCGAGGATAACTAAGGTTTTATCAATAATACTTTCGTTTTTACTTCGTCACTATAACTTTCATCTGCTGCATCGATTTTAATGTTTATTATCAGTACGTTGCAAACTTCATCTTTTTGATAAATTCTGCTGATAAACTTGTAATTGTATTTGATCTACGATATGATGCCATAATACAACTTGAATTCACGGGGCCTTCCAAACCACTAACTACAGCACAAGATTGCAATTAGCCTTTTACTCCCAAACTTTTATACGAGCTTAATTATATTTTCATCGTGTAAATTGGAGTACAGAAATCGGAACCTTGGGTTATGCAGCGTCAGAGGATTTTTAAAAGGTTTGATAAAACCAAACCGGATGGATAGATGGATGAAAATCAAAGATGAATGTTCTAATAATTTAAGAATAAATTGCGCATAAATCTTCAAAACTCACCCATTCACCTCTGTCAACAGTTTGCTGTAAACAACTTTGTGTTTATCACCTTGCACTTCACACAAGTTCACTTCCTTTGTGTAATACCACCTTGAAATAAATTAACATGAATTACTCGAGGAGAGCAAGTCGTGCATCAACACGCACAACTTCTACTGTATTGTCGAAAATTGCAGTTGAAATTATGGTGAACGCACAACTTTTGTTTCGAAAAGTACATGGTTGGAATTATACTGAGCACAATAGCAAACAATTTTGGTATCAGTACCTTCCTTTCATTGGTAGTATTAGCGATAGTGCAATATGTTCTACGTAAGAAATTAAGGAGGAACATATCATGATTTTCTATTTGGGTCCGGGTGGTACCTCTACCAGATCACATCGGATAATCAGCGCAGTGGTAAATATACAGTACCCGGCTATAGCTTGATGCGACAAGTCATATGACTTGCAATCTGGAGGTCCTACTATTCAAATCATGGCACACATGAAAAAAAAACCCAGACACACATGAAAAAAAAAAGATGTGGAAACAGCATTTCTTTTCAGGTGGAAACCACCTTTCTCCCTTATTTACAAAAGTTGGTACTCACTTGTTAGTAGTTCTTATTCAATCTATCTAGACGGTGTTTGCATGCTGTGCCGGAAGTAATAGAAAGATTGATGCCACGCCATTTGATACCAGCTCAGTGGATACGTTTATAGTGGCCCCGTATTGCCACTCAAAACCGTGTCTAACTTTATAACTTACTATACAGCACTTTAAGTATAATTTTTCTTTTTCGTATCGATGGTACCTATTACTTTCAATTATTACGCCAAAAAGAACTGTATGGAAAATGGAATGGCATTACTATTTTATTGCAGCGATAACAACGTGCCATGAAGCAATAATTGAACTACATTTATTGCCATAAATGTTAACCATCAACAATAACATAGAACAGAGGGAAATGGAAAATGGGTCTTCTGCATGATGTCCCATTCAAACTTATAATAAGCAAGCACCCCGTTAGCTCTGGCATGCTGTTGGGATATGCCTGTACTGTAGTCATATTGTGAGTTTGTCAATCTGCTAAGTTCATATCACATCGTATTCTATACAGGGGTCAACTAGTGCAGCTACTTAAGGTGGCTTGAAGGTGGGAGCAACGCTCCTCCCTTGTCCTTTAGGCTTAAAGTTGGCATCCGATATCTATATATTTCTGTAAATCTGATCGGGTTCATCCCCCGACACATTACGATGTACAGAAGATGCCAAATGATTACATTACATTACTTATGGCATTCATCCTTTCGCGATTGTAGAAAGGCATGTCAGCCTGTCGGGTGATTGCGGCATATTGTATGACTGTGAACAAGCAACCCACAATAAGGGAATACTGATTAAAATCGTTCAAAGCACCACCTACCCTTGAACAGTGTTTAAGACCAACAGTACAACCAGAATTGACAATCCAGCCCTCATCTTGATCTACAGAAACAACACAAGCATACGCGTGAATGTGAGTTAATCAGTGTAATTTCTAGATAATGTAATAGATTGTAATATGACGTTTCAATAATCGATTCAATGATTTATAACATGTGTTTCCTTCTTGAGCATTGCTATCGCTGAATGCATCATGTGCTAACATGTACGACTCCTTCGTTCGTGTGCGTCGCTTGTCGAAGGTAACTAGCTACGCTGAAATACAATCTGTAATACAATCGGCCATCCATTCCGTAGATACTCTTATTGCTTACCAGCTTATAAAGTCCCAACGTCTCTAGCCTGTTGGAATCAGGAGGTCCTAAACGGCTTTTTCAGTGGCAAACACCTCCGTTTTTACTTGCAATCCTCGTTCATCACATCGCACAGCAAGAGATCTTGGCATCGTCTTCACATTTAGTCAGGTAACCCCATGCAGGGCTGCGATTGTCGCCTTCCATGATCCCAACATTTCCATGTAAAGAGTATTGTGTCCGTCATTATGGTAGACAGAGACTGGCTCCTTTGTCACAGAACAGCTATATCGTACGGTTTATTATGACTGCTTTTCAATGGTCTGCCAATTGAACTGGGTCTTCCGACGTTCCCTTTGAGGAGGCGCAGGCACCGACTTGATTTCAATTGCGAGCAAGGCTAAGTAAAATTTTCCAAGTTGTTCGTGAGAATTCTTGGTTTAAGAACAAGTACAAATGTACAATTTTGTGCAGTATATATACTGCAGCCATACAGATCCAAATCGTGGACTTCCGCTTCAATAATGCAAGAGGATAACAACGGTATTGTTTGAAATTAGGGTACTTCGCACTATTGCATCGTCAGTGCTCCTATGCCTATCTCCGCGGAACGATGCTTAGACATGCCCATATTTTAATCCATTTTAGTAATAGGGTGTCAGCACAATATAAATGGCGATCAATTAAAAACCATTCTTTTTAAACCATTAAAACCATTCTTTAAAACTGAAGAATAGTATTAGACCCTTCACGAACTGAGAAGTATCGACCGTAATTGGTTCCTTACATTTAATCAAGCAATCAAACTCTTTGCGAGATCATATTGTATATAATACTTTTTGATCTTCCATTTAAATATAAATTCAAGTTCGCTGATATTTCAAAATTGTTTTAATGTTTTAAACTTGGCGTTTATGAAAATGCTGTTTTCACAATTTCTTGCCATAGTCACATTTTTATCTCTTATACGTCTGCAATAGATTATGCATTATACAATTTTTATTAAATGTGAATTAAATGGACAAACAAGCAACAAACTTACACTGAGACGGACTTTTCTATTATCAGTATTCCATATTACGATTAATAAAAAAATAATCAATATTTAATGTAATTATAATCTGTAGGTTTTTAAGGTGGCAAGAGTATAGATCTGACCATGCAGCTCATTTGAATCTCTCACATGTTACCATATATTTCACCGATCAGTAAGAACGAGTTCTAAGAATGTAAAGCACACAGGCATTTCTCTTTGTATTATGTATTTAGTTATAATTCTGAGATAGAGCTCTGAAAATCCAAGTGATCTGAATCGCAACCAATCTTGCAGATTTTCTTCAACACTAAGGCAAGTTATAGATTCGACATACCAAGTGATTTGGGTTCGACATGCAAAAATAGCAACAGAATGTATATAGTCTGCTAATTGTACCATATAAGAATGATTAATAGATGACATTAATCTCATAAATACAGAAGAGATGTAAACCAATTGCAAACACGTGAAACACCAATAGGTACACTACACGAACGAAGCCCCGCGATTGTGGCAGAAGGTATTTTCTAGAAAAGGACTTCATCTCAAGTGGAGATACTGTTGATCATGAAACCCGGTTGGAAATACGAGAAGGAAAATTCCCCATTTTCCAATCGTTCTTTGTTTCTTTTCTCGATGACAGGCTTCGTGATTGTCATTAGATAGGTGAAGTATTTGTTGATGATATCTCGACCCTTTTTGTCCACGATGAACTTGCCGTAATCAAGAAACGTGTCATAGTGCAACGAGGAAACAGTGGTGACCATTGCCGATTGAAGCTATAATTAAAAAAGTATAGAAATTCATCAGATGTGTGCTCAAGAGATGACCAAATGATCAATTGATGTAATCGTATTACTAGTTTTTACTCATTTTTGGAATCAATTGTTTTGTATTTAGTTTGCAATGTGGTCTGGATATATATATACTCATACTCAATATTGTACATCTTTCGGTATAATAATATTTAGTTTGTAGGACATGGTACAACACATTGAAGGTTTCTTTTCTTTGGGGTGAATTCCATGTACGATTCAATCTTGGGTTAAAGGCCCTTTCACCCTTGAATTGTTCACTGCTATCAATTTCCAAATGGTCAAGAATGAAGTAATACAAGATATGTTGATTGACAGCACAGAAGCATCATGTTTAATATAATCAGGCCATCATTACCTTGAAAACATGTAACTAGCTACATTTATAAGTACTGCTGCTTTCAGTTGAAGGTAATTGACGAAGCGCATTCCTAGTGCATTTCGGGATGCAAGTGTCTTCTGGCATATTATTTTGAGTTGAAAACAGCAACTTTGACAGCCTATAGAACAATCCTGGCAATTGACCATCATTGACAAGAGTAAAGCTGATTGCGTTTCAAACAAAGCATTTTCCTTAAATCTTCACCTTTTTCAGAGGTCAACTAACTTTTATACCGAAATGCGTTGGGATTGCGCATGGCGGATTAGTTAAAGAAAATAACTTTGCAAGTATCTATAGTGCTAGCTACTTTACAGATCTCTCTAACAACGAAGGATCGATGAGAAATGCCTTACCACTGCTAGACCACTGTCTCCTAAGCTTTGAACGGGCGTCAGCGGAGACACTGAATCTTGATAAAGCTTAGTTGGAAACATTGGGAGGAAGTTTCCAATGTCAATTGGGCTAAAACTGGCCAAATTGTGCTCAACCACAACCCATAATGTCGTGACCAACGCGCTTTTCAGAGTGGCCTTGTCGGTAATGACGTTTGGGAAGCCATTCATCTGCAAAAGAAGTGATTAGCTCGCGATGTGGTGGAATCTTGAAAATTGTCAACAGTGACAAGGATTAATTTACTTCCATGAATATCAAACCGTATTATTTCGTATCATCCTTAAATTGTATTTGTTGATCATGGACAGTTTTCACCATAATTTATAGACTGGTATTTTGAAATGTCTCGAGTGAAGACATTTTATAATTTAAAAGCTAAAAGACTATAAATAATACCCAAAAGGCTAAAGATCGATCGAAATCGAAAGGCTAAAATCACTCGCTAAAAATCAATCATTGCTTGTGACTTTCTGATGCCTAGCCCACTTTGTGTCTGCTAATTGGCCTCTCGTTATGATACAAGGCCATGTTGGCATAGAAGTCATAAATGTTCACTATGTAGCCTATAGTTATAGTGTATTTGAAAGTGATATCGCCAGCATACCTTTCCCTTGCCGGCATCGGGGCCTTTCGTTCCTTGCAGAGAAAGCTCATTTGCATAGTTTTGCAATTCGTAGTCCTCTGCTGCATTTTTATCGGTCTCGTAATACCTAGAAGATAGAAGTAGATTAGAACGTTGGATTGTACACGATGTGTCGATTCCAGGAAATACTCGAATCAAACTTAGACTAACAGCTTTGAAATATATGACTTCATTCATCTGCCCTTGAGAAAAGTTCCTAAAGGAGGTCGCATGCAATGTTGATCTTATACCATCATTAAGCGTCATGATGCAGCTGTATGTAATTAATGGACACCAGTTAAGTACTCTGCTAGCACATTTGATGATTTCCATTGAGAATAGGACTAATAAATAGAGCCAATTAGCTATTTATAGATTACATTGCCTGCAACAAATTGCACTGTGTGAAGCTGCCTTAATCAAAATGTTTGAATCTAGCAAAACTGACCGACGTCTTAAGTTACACAAAGATATCGAGCAACCAACTAATTCGCATTTATATATAGATATAAAGTTTAACCGTAATATCAGCATATCGGAGCCGATGTAAAGTACGTCTATATCGGCCTCAAGATGATAGATCGAACCCTATACATCGAAGAATACAAATTTGTGTAACGTGAACCCTTCGACTCATAATGACTTACGCGTCGACGTAGTCGTTCACCATATACCAAATTACATCGTAAACCAATGCACCATCATCGCGGTATGGATGATAAGGAAAGAAGGACTTGTCACCCGTTCCTGATGCCTGGAATAAATGACAAGTAAAATAGGTAACTTTATACAACAAGCCAAATTTAAAACATTCTTATAGATTGTATACATAATTGTTTGCTATTGAATCCTATTTCATTTTCGATCTTTATATCTAGAAACCGAGAATATTTGTAGAGTATTGGTTCTTTGTTCTTATAGTAGTATAAGGAAATATCGATACCACTGATTTTGTCTGATCTGATATGGGATCTGAGTAAATGGTTTAGAAGTGATATGAAATCAATGTCACAATCTAGGGTTACCACACGACGACGCATGTTTGAATTGCCCGATTCTAACACGAGGGATGTATAATTATATAGGGAGACTCGAGAAAAGCATCGGAAAAACAAGAGCACTGGGAGTGTCTTTTAATCTCCGGTTAACAAGATGTGACCATGCTACCACGCTTGTCGTACGACCAATGTTCTGACCAAATCTTCAGTAGTTACCCGGTGCGGCCAAACATGCGACGAATCTTTCAACATTGGCTCGAAAACGGTTTGATACGTCTTGAATGCTTATAGTGGGCTAATCAAAATAAGAAGGTTCGGCGAAGGCTACAAGAACACAAACTCACCTTCATTCGACTTAGGTAATCAAGATCCTGCCACTTCAAATTGAGAAAGACTCGATTTACCACTTCAATTGAACCAACATCAGCGGCACCTGATAGAACGTGCAGAGCTGCGAATGGTTCTAAAAGGATTTGAAGTCCTTGATGATTCACATTATTCGTTCCAACACAGTGTCGCTGCATGATTTGTCGGAGAGGATGCAACTTGGACAGATGGCGACGCATGCTAACGCAAACCCTTTCCATCACGAAATGATTGTTGATCAAGTGATATTCAACTTGATGTACTAAGAAGAACGCAACTTCAAATTCCATCTTTGCCATTAGCCATTCATCTCCGTCGGCGGGACTATACACGAGCGATGCTGCAATGGAAGTTCATGGATTATACCCAAAAGGTTATATAATCTGAATGGCCTATAAATACTATAGATCTGTTCACAATTCATATACCACAAAATGTATATAGATGTTCTTGTATTTAGTTAGGAATTAATTAGTAAATTTGAGTATCAGTGATAAAGTATTGCTTAACTGATTTCTAGTTGAACATGAGAATAACACTTTCTATAAAATAATTAATGCATACAGTATGTATGTATGCATGTATGTATGTATGACTTTATTCTGAAAATCCATTAAGTTACAATTAAATTTTTCATGGAGCAGTAGTAGTACGTATAGTCTTACATTGATTGTACGTAATTGTGTGTGTTGTATATATTTTTGTTGTGTTACTGTAAGGCTATCAAAGCGATTTCGAGTTGCAGAAAGCTAGAGCCGTTTAGCATTAATCACTCCACAAACTCTTTATTGTGAGAAGGTTAACATAAACCCTTGCGATCACTAGGAACGCTATCATTCCAAAGCACAACTATACTTCAGATGACAGACACATGTACACTGCAAAAAAATAGTGTTTTCATTTTAAGAACAAAAGTTCTCATTTCAAGGAATATTATTCTTAAATCTAGTAACTAAATACTTGTCCACGCTGTAAGCCACAAATTATTAAGCCAATTATGCGTTAAGATTGCCATTGTTCTTCCACCGGCCAAGTCTTATACTTTAGGAAAATTGATACTTGAAACAAGATAAAAAACTTGTCTAGAAAATAGTTTTTCAGTTCAGCCTATACGGCTGATTGACTGATTTAGATTGACTTACATGGTAAATGATTCATTTGAATCGCCACGACTTTCAGTTCTCCATTCCTACCCTGGCCTTTCCCAATCGCAAAGACTCCTATGGGCACTTGGAAAGGGCGCAGGCGTCGATCATCGTTTGGAT
>OFHS01001340.1:16183-28809 GCA_900245855.1 Calvadosia cruxmelitensis
GCAATCAAGCAATCAAGCAATCAATCAAAATCAATCAAACAACCAATCAATCAATCAATTAATCAATCAATCAATCAATCAATCAATCAATCAATCAATCGATCGATCAATCAATCAGTCAATCAATCAATCAATCAATCAAGCACTCAATCAATCAATCAAGCACTCAAGCAATCAAGCCATCAATCAAGCAATTGATCAAGCAATCAGCGCCCTCGTCATTTGCTATAAATGTCTTATGTTTCATAACATATCATTCTCTTGCAATCTTTACTCTCGAACCTTCGGATGGGCATGGCTACGCAGGCCACATCTTCCACAATTACATTTCTCAAAATCGTTATATTGCCTGCTTATCTGCTTTCCACCTACAACCGACAACTTGCATAATTTACAAGGTAGCAACCTTAGAAATGTAGTGAGTTAATGTAATGCAACCAAATAATGAGACACTACCAACTTTAGTGCTGCAGGCATTTCTTTCTGTCCATGAAGTTACAGAATAGTTTTGTTGTTTAATGTGACATATAGCAAAGAAAGAAAATAATCAATGGTAGTAGTGCTGATCAACATGGAAATTGATCTGATGGCCCTATCCTTTTCCGAAATGCACTGACTTTACCCTATCCGATATTTAACCGATCCGATATAAAAGCTGAGGAAATGGTTTCAACAAATTTTGAGGTGATTGGATAGACGTGAAATACATCATTTACTGTTTATAATGGAGTCTTTAAACTGCACATAATATTTGTATATAATAATTTTGTGATCTCAAACCAGTGAAGAAGTCGTATAAACTAACCTGAAAGTGAATAAATGAAGTAAACAAACAAACAAACAAACAAATAAAGCAGAACATACGTATCTACTGTATACCTTGATAGCATCCAGAAAGAAATCTGAAACGTCTTTGAAGCGTTCAAAGGTTTGGAATTGTTCTGGACTCCCAAAATGTGCCAAAGCATCAGCTGTAATTTTAGTAATAGGGCCAAGGGCTATATTATAGAAGATGTTATGCCAATGTGCTTCTGTTGGATCATTCATTGTTTTGAACTTGATGTCTGGCAATGTTTGATCCAGCAATGGCATAAGGATATCGTGAGCAGTTCTCGTTTGATCATTGGCCTCTTTGGGTGTGTTGAACTTATAAAAGAGACGATCTTCTTCTAATGATTTTTCTCTCTGTTGTTGACAATCAATCGACGTGGTTTGAGGCAAACTAATCTCGCAAGTAAGTTCTAGAAAGAATGAAACATTTTGACCATTTAACTTTGAATAGTTTTGTACATCTAAAATGCCTTCTGTTTAAAATCATTGAGCATAATATATATGTATATAGGATAGATTAATTGTTACATCACTTTCTGGAATACATTTACGTCAAGAGCAGAGACAACGCGAGATCAACAGACAGATTATTAAAACGTTCCTCTCTCACTCCAGATTCCGACAACTCGAGCACAGATTACACTGAAGCAATACTACAGCAGTTCGGACATAAATTACGCATAATTATAGATATAGGATGACGACACAACACTAATGGTACATATTTTTCAATCTATATTAATGTGCTAATTAGCATGTTTTACGCAATGGCAAGGACGCCAAAGAAAACCGTTATCGTTAGGTTATATTATACATCGTATTAGCCTGACCTTAACTATTTCATATTACATTTATGATTACTTGAGATTATGCAACCATTGAAACAAATTAATCGGTGAGTACTTTATCGCAGAGATTAAATATTTGGAAAGGATCTGCGACGAACGAAGTTCTGTTACGAGTTTCATAGTCCACTCAAGCGCAAAAACCCACAAACCTGTCAGCTCCTGCGTTTACAACGAGATTTTGAAATCGTCTCGTAAGCGTGTTAACGTGCCCAGTAATAGCATGTTGAAACAACTGTCCACTTTCAAACGAGGCTCGTTCCAATAAGAAAAGACTGAGGCAACTTCTCTTGATGGTCCCAGAACAATTGCTAGCTCATCTTTACGAATAACACCCTCCACGTAGAGATAAACAGCACATACCAAGTCATCACAATGCGTCATGTTGATAACGAAAGACTTGCCGAGTGTTCTAAACGCTTCTAAATTTGGAGGAGAGTACTCCAGTGTCCATTCCAAGAAAATATAATATCGTCACAGAATTTCGTTCGTTGCAGTTCTAACCTCCTTAATAAAAAGTGTAGAAATGATGCTATCGACATATGATTAATTGCGTGGATTTTCTCAGCTTAGGTTGTTTACCTACTTGATCTCCGTCGTAGTATACCTCGATTTATAACTTCAGGCACAGACAATATAGCTCTTGCTGAACAATTTTTAGACAATTTGTATATTAGTTTGACAGTGTAATTATTTCATGTAGTTTGTTTGCAATTGTATTTATATATTTTAACGTTCCAATGGATGGTCGCTTGAGACAGGTTGATCTTTACTTATGTATATACGGCAGATAAAGGTACCACGATCTGATCCTAATGTAATGCCATCACTGAAAGCCACAATTATTTGAGTCGGAGTCCTTACTTTCCCAACAGCCATAAAACTTAACGTAACTTCCCCATCCTGGACAACACAATTTCTTCTTGAACTTGAGAAGTTTTCTCTGTGGAATCCATTCTGTTTTTGTTTGTCTGCAACGCAAGTCAATCATAAAGGATTTTAAAACGTTCAGTGATGACTTTTCCTTACAATTATATGGGAAAGTAAGTATTATCAGTAGCTTGTGGTAATGTCTGTAATGTTTACCTTTTGCGCCATTCTGAATAATGAATAAAATTGCATCTCGCGGATTTGTAAAACCCGGTTTTCAGTCGAATTTCCAAACACGGCTCTTAGCCAATCAGATTGCGAGAATCGAAAATGTCATGTTATAATTCTATTTGATCTACAATGTGATGTCATACAGTATTACAACTTCGATTCAAGGGCCATTCACTGCCACTAACTACAGCGCAAAATGCCACTATATAGAAAGCTTTTTCTCCAAATATGTTTATGCGAACATATCTTTTCATCGTGTATACTCTACTACATGAATCAGCCTCTTGTTCGTAAAACTAAAGACATTCAATGGTCGATGCTATGATTAGCAGTCTACTAGAAACCCATATTATCAGTTATAAATACAATTGAATACTTACTTATATCGATACGGCATGCAAATACTATACAATGTAATCCCGTTAATATCACGTCGGTTAATATCACAACCCGCTTAATATCACTTCAGTCTGAGAACCAAAGCACTGTCAGAATCAACTATTTTAACCCGCTTAATATCACGACCCGCTTGTTATCACGATTTTTGACTGGAAAATCATAGTGATATTAACGGGGTTACACTGTACAGTGGCAAAACTGATTCTTCAGATTAAGTGTACAACTAGGCTCGTTAATTACTTTAGATTTTATTTAGTAATTGATTGTGCAACGATTTCTTGGATTGCTTCGGAAGTAACGTGACGTGACGACGTGTGCGTGACCTATACGTAACGTATACGTGACTTTCTGCATGAGGAATGCGTGACGTAATGTTGTGTAATGAATAGTATGCAATGCGATCTCCGCAATCCCACTGTATTGTAGGGAACAGTATGCAGTGGCATCGAATTTTCATCATGTCTGATTGAACCTTGTAACTGTCTGTTGTATTAGAACTGTTTATTGTATAAAATATTTACTATACTGTTGCTTACATGCAATAATGGAAGTATGTAAGCGAGGGTAAATCCCTCCTTTATTCTCCTGTCCCATCTGGGCAAATAAACATACATACATACATACAACAAAACCCGCCATCGAAGATGACTAATAATTTAAGAATAAATTGCGCACAAATAACGTTCAAAACTCACCCATTCACTTCCCTCCACATCCTGTTGTAAACTACTTTGTGTTTATTGGCATGTACTTCACACACGTTCACTTCTTTTGCGTGATACCACCTTGAAAGGAATTAACATTAATTATTCAAGGAACGAAGTCTATTAACACGGACAACTTCTATTGTCAAAAAGGGCCTACTAATTCCTTATACCTTTAACTCTACAGTATGTGGTATATATAGTCAGGGTCCTGATGGAAGACACCTTCTTAACAGCAGAATAACAAATAGATGTACACCGTACTGCATTCGGTGTTTCTCTAAATTCAATTGCTTTCAGGAAAACCTATTTGTCAACAGTTCAGCGAAATTTTTAATCCAAAATTAGCATATTAGTTTTACCAAAACGAAATTTAGCTAAACTAGCTAATTGGCTTGAAAATTAGCTCGCTAAAACTAAAACTAATTCTGTAAAAACTAGTCTCAAAGCTAAAAAATAACGAAAAAAGTAGTTCGCTAAATTAGCGAACTAATTTTAGTTCGCTATTTACACCCCTGCTTATACGTAAATATAGGGAACTACTGACGGGTTTGATTCTGGATCACACCATACTGTTGATAACACAGTAAGGAGAAAATATAAATGGGTGTAATCATAGTTTTAGAAGAATTAGTTCCAAGTATTTTTAGAGTTTTAGATAACAATTTTCTTTAATTTTGATCAAATTTATTAATTTATTTTTGATACTAACGCATGTCACAGATTAAATTGAGTAATTACAGTCGATAATATTCTAAGACTAGATTTTATTAATGTACTGTATTCATTGAAATACAGTGAGCATATACAGTTTAATGCTTATAAGGTTATCTTTTATCGAGGACTGATGAGGCATAGCGCTTGTTCTAAATTCAAGGTCGCTCCAGAATCCGTGAGATGCTCTTACGATCGTTTGTGCAGCTTTTAAATTAAAGTGATAATACTGTAGGCTATACCTTCCACAGAGCCATTTCTCTGTTATTTTGCTTTCAATATGTGTGTGTGTCAATTTATTTTACATCGTAATCAAAATGAGCGGTGTAAGCACGTTTACATTGAGACGAAGGTCTAGTTGATAGTATAGAATACAGTGTAAGAATTTACGAGAACGATAATAATGAGATTTACAATAGAGCATAAATATACGGTTCTACATGATATTGAGTCTAAAACGTATCTTTCTTTCCAATCAATGGCTGCGAGGTAGGATTGAAATTCTTTATATGTATGTATTTCAGCGGCTGTGGTAGGAAGTAAGCATAGCTAGACGTAACGTGTTACAAGGTGTATTCAGAAATTGCCGGTTTAACATTGATTGCCTTTGATGTTTCCATGTGAGATAATCATTTCGATGCTTTCATGTATTTTTATTTAAATTGTGAAATACGTTTGGAGATTGGATGGTGCTGCAATTATGTTGCTACAGTAACAACGAGATATGAGGCGATAACTGTATGGAATTACATTTATGGTGATAAAAGTTAATAAGCAACGATATCACCACCTTGATGGAAACGGAAAATGGGCTTTTTCGCTTTTTTAATCATTCTTTCATTTCAAATATAATAACTTACATCGTTGAAACAAAACTCTGAAGAAGGAAAGATTACAAACTGAAGCTTTTTGCTTGATTTTGCTATTTGTTAAAGATATTTTAAGTATAGTGTTGATGATTCTAGCTGGCTGTTGGGATGTGCCACTCGTATCATTGATTTCAGTATCATGTTCATAGCCTATAGCATGCTAGAGATGGTCAACTAGAGCATGAATCTGCTGTTAGCGTTCTTCCTTTGCCAATGTTATATTAATATGAGCAAGCAATCTATGTAGGGTATATTCGATCAAATTACCACCTACCCTTGAACAGTGCTTACGACCAACACTACAGCCAGAAGCGTCAATCTAGCCCTCATCTTGATCTACAGAAAACAAAATAGCAATAAGCAGGAAAGTGAATATATCAGCGTACATTCTAGAGAATAGTATGTCGTTATATGACGCTTCAATAATCGATTTATTGTTTTACATCATATGTTTCCTTCCTATAGAATAATAGATATGATTGACTGCATGATGTGCTCACGTTAACGACTCTTTTTTTGAAATGCGTTGCTTGTCGACGACTCGAAGGTAACAAACTATGCTTCAAATTAATCGACCATCCAACGAGATCTTACCGTATTATCATATTTCTTACCTGCTTCTTAAGTCCCAATGTCTCTAGCCTGTTGGATTCGGGGGTTGCTAAACTCCTCTTTCATAGGCAAACGCCTCCTCTTTTTACTTGCAATCCTTGCAGTCCAGTTCATCACATCGCACAGCAAGAGATCTTGGCATCGTCTTCACGTTCAGTCAGGTAACCCCATGCAGGGCTGCGATTGTCGCCTTCCATGATCCCAACATTTCCATGTAAAGAGTATTGTGTCCGTCATTATGGTAGACAGAGACTGGCTCTATTGTCACAGAACAGCCATAACGTATGGTTTATTATGACTGCTTTTCAATGGTCTGCCAATTGAACTGCGTCTTCCGACGTTCACTATGACGAGGTGAAGGCACTGACTTGATTTCAATTGCGAGCACTGATAATTAATATTTGCCAAGCTGTTCGTGGGACTTTTTGGGTTGAAACAAGTACGATGTTGTTTAAAACTGAAGAACATTTTAAAATTCTCCATGAAGAATTATCGACGGTACCTTTTGTCTTTACGTGTAATCTTCAGTCATTACTTGTCAGATTCACATTATTATCTCTTATACGTCTGTAATAGATGATGTATTGTATTATTTTTATTGAATATGAATTAAGTTGGACGATCCAACAACAAAAGAGCTATGAGAGGGACTTATCTGTTATCTTTTTCATACAATGACTGACAAAAAACATTTCGATCTTCTTGTCGAACATCATCAATATTTCATCTCTTTAGTATTCTGTAGATCTTTTAGATGGCAAGATTACAAGTCTAACCATGCAGCGCAATTAGATCTCTCGCATTTCACCCATCTGTAAAAACGAGTTCTAATAAAATAAATAAAGTGCACATTCGTCCTTGTGTTGCATATTATAGTCATATACTTCTGAGATAAATACCTGAAAATCCATTTGAATCGAAACAAATCATGCAGTTTTTGTAAACGGGCAAGTTATAGATTCGACATACCAAGTGATTTGGGTTCGACATACAAAAATAGCAGCAGAATGTATATATTCTGCTTATTGTAACATATAAGAATGATTAATAGATGAGATTAATCTCATAAATATAGAACAGATGTAAACCAATTGCAAATACATGAAACAGCAATAGGTACACTACACGAACGAAGCCCCGCGATTGATGCAGAAGTTATTTTCCATAAATGGACTTCATCTCACGTGGAGATACTGTTGATCATGAAACCCGGTTGGAAAAATGGGAAAGCAAACTCCCCTTTTTCCAATCGTTCCTTGTTTCTTTTCTCGATGATAGGCTTCGTGATTGTCATTAGATAGGTGAAGTATTTGTTGATGATGTCTCGACCCTTTTTGTCCACGATGAACTTGCCGTAATCAAGAAACGTGTCATAGTGCAATGAGGAAATTGTGCAGACCACTGCCGATTGAAGCTATAAAGAAATGTAGACATCCATCGTTTTAAATCAATCAATGTAATATCATTTAGTTTGTATGACATGGTACAACACATTGTAAGTTGTTTTCATTTGAATGAAAAGCCATGTGCGACTAAACCTATGGATTCAAGACCCTGAATAGTTTGCTTAAATAGTTCACTGCTATCAATTTCCAAATGGCCAGAAATTAAGCATTATAAGGTGGAGTTCATTGATTAGTCTGCAACGTCACTGTATAATTGGTTATGTAATTATTTGATCTACCCTTCCTTCATTAAATATATGTCTGGTTCACAAGCTAGTGTGCCATTCGAGATCCGAGAGTAAGGTTTTGATATTACCTGCCATTCATCACACTTGCCATTGCAATTTTTAGCTTTCAGAAGCTCCAAGTAATTAGTTAAACAAGGAAGTCGCTGCTAGCACGGAAGCATTAAGTTTAATATAATTACGCCATCATTACATTGAAAACGTGTAACTAGCTACAGTTACAAGCATTGCTACTTTCAGTGGAAGGTAGGTAAAGAAAAGTAACTTTGCAAGTAGCTGATAGCTGTTCAAGGGACCGCTCATTATATATGCCACGGGTTTGTACCGAAGAGAAACAAAAAGTTTCAAACTTACCCAACCTTCAGATAGCCAAGAAAAAGAATTATCTAACCTCTAAAATTACATCATATTATATTAAGCAAACGTGGACAGAAAAGCATATCGTATCATGTACCGGTATTAAAAATTGGTATCACTTGAAGTGCATTTCTTTATCCATGAAGATTTGTCAGATGAACGTGGCTGCCAAAATAATTACCCCACCTTCGGTGTTGCTAAAATTTGAGTTACCCACCCCGCTTCTCTTCCGTACTAACACAAGGCATAAATAATGGGCGGTCCCTAACCCTAATAGCAAAGCATCTACGAGAAGAATGCCTTACCACTGCTAGACCACTGTCTCCTAAGCTTTGAACGGGCGTCAGTGGAGTCACTGAATCTTGATAAAGCTTAGTCGGGAGCATTGGGAGGAAGTTTCCCATTTCAATTGGGCTATAACTGGCCAAATTGTGCTCAACCACAACCCATAATGTTGTAACCAACGCGCTTTTCAGAGTGGCCTTGTCGGTAATGACGTTCGGGAAGCCATTCATCTGCAAAAGTTGATTATATTACATCAAATTCATTATAGCGACAAGCATTTACAATCCACCAAGTACAGCCCCTATCGTATGATTCCCGTATAATCGAATCGATGTCTATACCACATGTGACGACACCAGAAATGGGCTTTGTTAACATTTTGAGATACATTCCTGCACATGTTCTTTTGTGATTGCAAATTTAATAGTTTGTTCTTGACTGGCAAATATGGCGATGTCAGCTCAGAATTACATGACAGCAAACACTTCTATCAGGACATGTATTAGGACAGTACTGAATCAATTTATTCGTTCATTACACCTACAATAGAGAACTGTTTTCGCAAGTTGAACATGAACAATTTCAATATTTTCTGACATCAACATGTTTTGAGGCCTTGATCTTGAACTTATAGAAGCTAAATTGTTGATTATTTCGGCTCAAAAGAGATTGGTATAGCTTTGTGTTCAAAATCAGCCTCTTCAGAATACTACAGTAGTCCATGTTAATTTACTTTAAAATGTACTTTGCCATAGCATAGTAGTTCAAAGCCCATGGTTTGAAGCAACTATATCCCAAGCTAAAGAGGTTGAGGAGAGAACGAGCACGTGTACGTAGCTATATCTGAGCATGCGTACAAAGTAGGTATACGTATCTTTATTTGAAGAGATTATAAAAATAAAACTGCACAAAAGAATACACGAATAGAAGGCAACTCAAGTTGCACTTACATTAAACGGGCGTAGCCATTGACAAGGTAGTAGGGTTAACACTGATCGATAGAATTATGTAATGTATGTACAATATACAGTGTTATAATGTATTTTGTATTTGAAAGTGATATTGCTAGCATACCTTTCCTTTGCCGGCATCGATGCCTTTCGTTCCTTGCAGAGAAAGCTCATTTGCATAGTTTTGTAATTCGTAGTCCCCAGCTGCACTTTCATCAGTCTCGTAATATCTAAACGAAAGAGTACGAGTATCAGCCGAGAAAGAAAGCCAGGTCGAGCGAGTGTCTTATCGTGAATTTCTGCTCAGTTCATATAGCGTATGCAATTCAGTACTTCTACGTTAAGCTTACAGTAGACCAACAGCTATTCGAATATCTGAATGCATTTATTTGGACTTCTACACAGCACTGCAACCTCTCTTAAATATCAATATGGTATTCCAACCACAAATCGTGATAGTAAGAGAGTAGTGATATTAAGAGGGTTAAAATAATCGATTCTGATAGAGCTTGGTTCTAACGGGTCGTGATATTAACCGAGGTGATATTAACGGGGTTGCACTATAGTCCCTAAGTGATATATTTGTATCGAACCTGACTGACAACTTACGTTACACTAAGATATTGAACAACAAAGCAATTCACTTTGATATATACAGTGGATAATAAACAAAATATCATCGCTAAAGTAAAATACGTCAATATCGACCTCAGGATCAAAGCTCGAATAAGAAATACTAACTTGTGGAACGTGGATGTTAGCACTCGAACTCATAATGGTATGCCTGCCCATCACGTGATAATCAAATGTATATGTTGATCACGTGACTATCGTTTTGTACATACAGACTTACAGTATACGTTCTTTAATAACCTGTTAATGAGTTCTTGTTTCAAGCGTCATCGTGTTCGGTTGCGTTTTATGATCTTTGACTTTCATGTTATGGCTGTATACTTGGGATAATATTAATGAATAATAATAATGAATAATAAGGTTAACTACTGGGACTGACTTTACATAGTGGTTATGATTGACAAGCGGAAGTAGCTACAATACAGAGAGGACTGGGAACTAATTTGTATTACATGAAATTGAGGCTAATAATAAGGCGAGGCTATAGGAATAAATCATTGTTAATATTGTAACTATGGTGACTTCTACATATTTGCCAAGCTTATACAGCTGCTAGTTTGCATTTAAAGGCCTAACAAATAATGACTTACGCGTCAACGTATTCATTCACCATATCATGAATGACATTATGAACCAATGCACCATCATCGCGGTATGGATTATAAGGAAAGAAGGACTTGTCACCTGTTCCTGATACCTGAAAGAAAGGACAAGTAAGAAAGTTATATGATGCGCTAAGTCCTATGACTATTATTAGATTTTTTACATAATTGTTTACTGGTTAATACTTTGATGATATTTTGAAAATAACACTTATGAATCTACAGTAATATAATAGAATCCCAGTCACTTTCTGTCCAATATTAAACAAAATTACAATATTGCCTAAAATAAATTAAACTGTGATATCTACAATTTCAACATTTCTTGCAAGCTTTTTCCAGCTTTGAGGGTGCCGAGAATGCTTGCGACTTTACCTCTGCGATGCTTAATCTTTGGATTAATCAAAATCGCTGTGTTAATATTTATTTCCTGTTAGCTTTGTATTGTACAACGTGA
Organism: Calvadosia cruxmelitensis; assembly: GCA_900245855.1. NCBI lineage: Eukaryota > Metazoa > Cnidaria > Staurozoa > Stauromedusae > Kishinouyeidae > Calvadosia > Calvadosia cruxmelitensis. The sequence goes on from OFHS01001340.1 coordinate 27,233, forward strand.
AGTCGATCGTATATTTTGTCAAGCGTAGTCTCAATGCATTTCGAAGAGATGTATTGCCTTGATTGGTTACCTCGAAATCGCCATTATGTCAAATGATAGTGTGTGCTGTAATGTTGCACTCCTGTGGGATATATGAATTTCTATAATTACGGTAGTTAAATGTTAGATTGTGTAAAATACTCGCAAAAGTGTTTTGAACTTATATTGATATTGTGGTGTCTCTAATAAATTAAGTGTTACGTAAGCATTATGTCTTAATTATGCTAATCTATCATTCTGCATGGTACCTGTTTACTGAGTTATGAGTTAGCCAGTCTTGGGAAGCGGTAGACGCTAGAAGTCTATTACCACATTTCTAGTGTTATTCTATGGCGCATGATCTGACGAGTAAGAAATCCAACAGATATGTTTTTGAATTTATAATAAAATCAGTCAGCTCATATTCATGGCGCGAAATGACGCTATGGTGTATCAGCGAAGAATGTTCGATAAATGTAACAAAAACACGAACTCACCTTGATTCGGTTTAGGTAATCAAGATCCTGCCACTTCAAATTGAGAAAGACGCGATTCATTACTTCAATTGCACCGACATCAGCGACACCAGACAGAACGTGGATAGCTGCGAATGGTTTTAAAAGGTTTTGAATTCCGTTATGATTCACATTATTCGTTCCCACACAGTGCCGCTGCATGATTTGTCGAAGTGGATGCAACTTGGACAGATGGCGACGCATGCTGACGCAAACCCTTTCCATCACGAAATGATTGTCGACGAAGTGATACCCAACTTGCTGTGCTAAGAAGAAAGCAACTTCAAATTCCATCTTTGCAATTAGCCATTGATCTCCGTCAGTAGGAGTATACACGGGCGATGCTACAAAAAAATTCAAGGATCATGTTCTCAAAAGAATTACAGTTTTAATTGTCTTGTTAATACAGTAGATTTGTCAAGATTATCATCATCATCATCATCATTTATTCACAATTCCAATAATTTTACAGAAAACATTTTTACATGGAAGGTGAGATCACAGAAATTTACAAGTATAGTTCTATTAGTACATATATTTTTTATTGTTTTGATTATAGTCTTTTTTCTTTTCTTCTTTATTAAATCTATATTTCCTTCTGCTTTCAAGTGAGCCAAGTTTCACATAGATTATGTAGCGTAACGTGTTGTGAACTATTAGGCTGTACATTAATGATCATATTAATTTCTATCCTGTCTATGCTTGTCAGGGTCCTTTAAAAACTCATCAAAATCAAAAGCAAATCAAGTTGCATCAACTAATGTACAGTACTTTAAAATTCAGCAATTTACGATTTTTTCAGGCAAATTTAAATCAGTCATTGAGTAATAAAAGGAGTGGAGTGGTGGATGCTGTCGTAAAATTGTAGCATGCAGAATTATTCGTAGCTTCTTTCTCATGCCTCTTAGTGTATTGGACTGACCGATTCAAGTTCATTTAAAGGATATATCTAGTAGACAAAGTATTATGTTTCACTATTTTATTGTATTTCGTCAGTAATTAATTAAATAATCTGATTATCGTAAATAATAATAATAATAATAA
>OFHS01001341.1:0-24495 GCA_900245855.1 Calvadosia cruxmelitensis
CAGCCTTTAGTGACCACCTGTCTTTAATGACCACCTGTCTTTAATGACCACATGTCTTTAATGACCACCTGTCTTTAATGACCACCCGTCTTTAATGACCACCTGTCTTAAGTGACCATACAGGGCTGATTAAAAGTGGCCTCTTGGCACAGGTGGTAGACGAACAGATGAATTCTATCATTTGAATGTGCTCTCCTAAGACCGGTGGTCATTTAAGATAAATTGGATTGTAGAGATTGGCTCATAAATAAGCAAGTGTGTATAATTGGATGCGTAATTGTTGCTGCTGAGTACAAGTTGTTAACTACACCTGAAGTCAAAAGAGGACATGTTTCAAGAGGGATAAAATCACAGTATGGAAAACAATCTTGTTATAGCTATTGATAGAGGGCCTTGATTATATTTCTGGTTGCTTGCTTAGACGCTTCATCCGACCCTTAAAATAGAATGTTATATAGATGGTTGAGCTTCATTCTTAGATCTATTTTTATTTATTCCTTATATTTCCAATTCAAACGTCTTTCAACTATATCTCAAGGAGCATCAGAATCTTAATTTCTGGAAATATATTTCTTGTCTCTTATGTTTGATTGAAAAGCAACAAACCTGCAGGCATTAAGCGACACTTGACATTTTTACAATGTTTTCTTGGATTTTTCTCTCACCTTAGAGCCACTCTGAGCAACACGGCATCCTCTGATTTCTCTTCTTCATGTTCAGTTTCTCCGGCCATCCGTTTTGCTTGCTCCTGATGCGCACGTATTTCATTCAAATCTTGAATGAGGAGTTTTCTGTAGACAAATCAATAAATGGGTATTTTGAGCATACCGTCAAACCTGTATTAAAGCCCACCTCTATAGAGCAGTCACCTATAAATAAAGGCCACTTTTCATAACCCTAAATGTCACTTTCTATAGAAATCAACCTGGACAGATAGGTCACCTGCCTATAAAGGTCATTTTTCCCAGGTCCCAGAAGTGACCGTTATTGACAGGTTTCAATTTAAACTGATGTAATACAGAGACCAAAATAGCTGATAAGACATCATGTACGATATAAATCTAAATGTCACTTTATTTAACTAGGGCAGCCTAATAAGCCATTGGATTGTCTCCCTTAGGGTCCTAAACAATTGAAGCCACAGAAGATGTAACAACTAGAAGTGTCTAATCTAACGATAACATTACTAAAAATTAGCCGCCAAGGTTGTCGTGTTTGCCACACGCAACCTGCCAACGCTTTCTATTCTGTGCCAGATTTGCGGCAATATGCAAGTCAATGCCCAAATCATGTAGATTTTCCATTAGATTTGACACGTAGGTCTTCCTGAGCGTGCCACCTCTTCTCAACGGCTCTGAAGGCTGATTTGAAAAAGCATAGCAACATTATCAAGGTTACACTATAGTTACAACACAGTGTTCTTCATGAAAGCATGTCACACATAAGCTACCATTATCATACTTTACAGTTTCAAAAATGTATGTGTCTTAAGTAATCCCCTCTGTAAAGTGACAGCTTGGGAGTGATCTGCTTTTTGAAAACGTGGCATCTGCTATTCAATAGTAGGTACAAATTTTCAAAGTTCTGGGAAACAGCAAGTCTGTAATTGTGTGGGTTTTGTTTAGAACAATGTACATCATTGTGCCATGTTATATCCCCAAAGATTTCTGCGTAAGTCATCAAATAACGCGTAGGGTTTCAAACAGGAAGATCATTTGTCTTCGAGACTCACGTCACCTCTGGCGTTACTTTGCTGCGTAGGCTTATTATGCAGATCACAGATATTGAATGAAATCGAGGCTAACATGAAACAGAGATTATGATTGACAGCATACACATCAATCATCAGCGCCGTATAATGCAAACTTGGTGCAAAATCATAATTAGTCATTCGTGAAAAGGCTGCCTCGACACCGAAATATATGTTCCAAAAGATTGAAGAAATTACCACTGCGATTTAGGCAGCTTGAATCAGCTGTGTTTGCCTTGACGAACCGTTGCCCTCGAAATTGTCGAAAGTGTTGATTTCAGTCTCTTCAGAACTGTATCTCAGCTGAGAAATAATTCACAGCTTTTGACGATGGCCGAAGCTTGCATACCATCCCAGACGAGCTAGCAGTGTAGTTTTCTGGAAACTTGTCTGGTTTAGCAAGATATGCAGTTTGCAAAGAACTATTTAGCATTTTTCAGCATTGGATTATTGATATAGTCACCTGGCATCGCTTTCATGGCGATATCTATGGTACTCGTCTGCAAGTTCTTGTTGCAGCTGCAAATAGATTACACAGTCGTTATCCCAAATACATGTTTGACTAATTTCATCATAACAAAAGACGTTAATTTATTATAATTTGATTTACACTTGAATCTGATTAGTCTGATAACTGTTATTGATTTGTGATAAATTTTTTTGGATTGAGTGAAGATCTGATCAACAGACATGATTTCAATGAAAAATGCGATTAAAAAGACAATTGATTTCTGTAGAGTGATATGTTTGTTCTGTACATCTAGGTCTTGTGTATGTGAGTTCTGTAGAATTCAGCAGAATTGGGTGGCTTGGAACGATGTATGTCTGTAGTGTCAACTCACACCCATGTAAAAAGCTTGCAAATAAAAGCTTATAATTATAACGAAATACTTGATTCAATTACAGTGAAACCTGTCTATAACGGTCACCTCTGGGACCTATGAAAAATGGCCTTTATAGACAGGTGGCCTTTCTGTCCAGGTTGATTTCTATAGAAAATGTCATTTTGAGGTTATGAAGGGTGGCCTTTATACACAGGTGGCTGCTCTATAGAGTTGGCTGCTAATACAGGTTTGACTGTATGAATAAACAATGATTATGATGACCTCTTTGCTCGAAATCATCTTATCTCTCAACGTTTATTTTTTTAGACACATTTCTAATTTGCAAGTCATAGGCACACCAAAGCGTACCTTTTTTATTTGAGCATTCAGAGAATCTTTTTCTTCCCTATCAAAAGAAAATAGGCATTGATGTGAGATTTGTTTGGAAAATGGAAATAATTACACTACAAAGTATTTTTTGTCGAAAACGTTAAAGTTATAATTTAAAATACCTGTTGTTAGCAAAGTCAAGTAGATTGAACTTTGGATGATAAAGCAGCTCAAACAAAATTCATCTACAAAGTCTAGACAATCAGGCAGCCTGTGCGATTGCGAGCAGTTTCCAGTGCCGCAGATGGTAGACGACTTAATACAAACACCACTATATTTATCAAACTGTTGTGTGCTAGATTGCTGATCTAAAATCATTGATTTATCAAAAGAAAATGTTTCCAAAACATTGATTAATGTCTACCTCACATTATATTCAAGAAGCTGATATCATTGACTGTAATTTAATGCCATAACATTGTCCGTCGTCAGTGTATGTTGTCTATCATTCAGTGCAATGTTAGTGCCCCTCAATGACGTGTAATTTACGTGTTATCCCGGTGTTATTGTGAAATGTATTCAGTAATCGCATAGTCATAGGACAAGATGTCATTTGCTGCGTTGTTGATGTCTCCCTCTCTTTTTTCCTGGAACGGTGATTTTGTGAATGAATGGCAAAGGAGAAGGGCATGACCCTTACGCTCCTCGATCACAATAGTGACAATTAACGTTTCGTGGTGCTAGGCGACGCCCAGTATGATGTAAGAAACTTGTAAACACACGTGGGCTCAGTTATGTGATGTGTATGTAAAGTAAAACGCCCATAATCATACCTGTCAGCAATTGTAATAGTCATGCCCACATCCTGTAAGTCATTAACGTACGTTGCCTTATTTGGAAGTAAATATTTCGTGTCTATAGAAACATATGTTCTATTTTAGTTATCGCAAATAGTATAAAAGTAGATGTAATTTAATTTAAAGCAAGTCAAATGCGAAGATCGTGAAACAGTTCGACGATGAGAGCACCGGCTCAGAAGAATATTCAACGATTATTGGCTTCAACCGCAGGAACTTCACCGATGTAAGATCTCATCCGTTTGCTGTATTAATGTCATGTTATTTTAGAATCGTTTAGCTAGTTGATTAATGAACTTGTATTCTCATATGTTAGTGAATTAAATATTATGCAAGAATCTCAGTCAGCCCCGCAGTGATTTTGAATCGACGTCTAACGTCTTCGGAACAGGTGATATTACATGAAGTTAAACGAGGACTTCCACTCATCCGAGAAGAAACAGTGAAATATTACAGTTGTAAGGAAATATTTAGTTTATAGTATTGATAACAGAGATTGACAGTTACAGTCAAACCTGTATAGCCACCTCTATAGAGCAGCCACCTGTGTATAAAGGCCACTCTTCATAACTCTAACATGATACTTTCTATACAAATCAACCTGGACAGAAAGGCTACCTGTCTATAAAGGCCATTTTTCTCTGGTCCTAGATGTGACCGTTATAGACAGGTTTCACTGTATTGTGATATTGTCGCGTGATTGATAGTGCCGTTGTTCAATGATATTGATTTATTAAATTGTTTCTTCGTATTCGATCAATTCCTTCCAGCTCCAATAAAGGAAGAGTAATACTTAATGAATTACTAAATTTTGCATACAATGACGCTGTTTAACGATCAGCATACTGATGATTTGCAAGTAGGCTTCTTCAAGCGATTGCCACATTTTGCATTGGAAAATATTGGAGCATTGTGATGTTCCAAATGGAACAGTATGGCTCGATGCCAAGAGAAGAGACGTGTGATGGAGTTGCTACTGCTACCGGGCAAGTTAATCACACGATAGACAATATTACAGTGCATAACATGGATTATATAAGGGACAAGTCTGGGCACTAGTTACAAGATCCCAACAAGTATTTTCTAAAAATCTTAATAAACGATGCATTACCCCATTTCTTTAATGATATCTTGCAATTGACAATGCTTTGCTTCCAATGCTGCTATTGCTGAAAGCAGAAAGAAACACAGATATAATTCGCTTGCAACCTTCATATACTAGAACTGGGTAAAAATTACTAAGTAGAATATACAGTGTAACCCTCTTAAGCGCAATAGTAATTTGCCAACGATATTCTTTGCTCTTATTAGGAATTGTGTTTATCGGGAATCAGTTAAGAGAGTTTGTACTGTACGCATTAATTCGGTACATAGCAAACTGTTTGCAAATAAACGGGTTTTTCGCTTATCCGATTTGCGCTTAAACGGGTTATACTGTAGTTGTATTAATGGCCACCTCTATAGAGCAGTCACTTGTGTATAAAGGCCACTCTTCAAAGACCCAAAATGACACTTTCTATAGAAATTAACCTGGACAGAAAGGCCACCTGTCTATAAAGGTCATTTTCCTTATGTCGCAAAGGTGACTATTATAGACAGGTTTTATTGTACTGTTATCGTTACATGGATCAAAAGGTATGTAGTTATCATTGCCTCTAGAAAGTAATGCCGTTGCAATCACGTTTTAACCAAGTGAGAAAATTAAACTAGTGTAACCTCACCAATGTTTCACTTGACCTTAGTCGGTGAATGTTAAGTGATCAAGGGCATAGTTAGGTTGAAAAATGTAACAAGACTTTTCAATTCATAACTCCGGGTGCTCTATGCATACCACCCGACTGTCAATTAGTGAGGGCTTTGGTCTGCATCTGCCTCAACTGCATTTGGCCTCTCTAGTTTATGATCACGTCACAAGCAATGTGTGAAACGATCATTCTAAATTGCCTTTCTCCCGTATCATTTATTTCTCAAAATATTTGTGCACTGAAATCTGCCTATAATGCTCACCTTTGGGACCTGAAGAAAATGATATTTATAGACAGGTGGTCTTTCTATGCAGGTTAATTTCTATCGAAAGTGTCATTTTGTGGCCATGAAGAGTGACCTCTATACACAGCTGGTGGCTGCTCTACAGAGGTGGTCACAAATACAGATTTGACTGTTGTTTTTGTTGATCTATCATTATTGCTTACTTCCTCTTTCATCCTGCTTTAGGGCAAGCATTTTCTGGTCACATTCATCAGCAACGGTGGTCACAAGACTCTGTCGAATAAACAAAATTCATATCAGCACAAGATTTGCAAAAATTTGTTGCCGGGATATTCTGTTGATATTAAACCCACACAAAAAACTGTGGTAGAGATTTTATTGTAAGAATCGGCGAATGGAAAAGTAAAAAACTAGGCAAATTCAAGGAATATCTAAAAATTTACAGAAATTTTATGGAAAATTCCATAAAGAGATCCATAGTCTGTAAAGTTAACAAGATTTTGACGTTTGCAAATTTATCACTTTGAGTGAAAGAAGAGTAAAGTACACTGTAAAGAAATTGAGCCGTTTTTCAGTGGCACAATAGCAACTGCTGCTGACAGTGACAGCTTTTCAAAACCAGCCTCAGTTTAACAGTTTGATAAACAATGGACCTCTTTCTGGATAATTACGTATCTTTTTCCGTTTTTCCATCTTTAAGACTACCCTGCAAAATCAGATACTGACCAACTTAATTAAGAGTGCCGCAAGTATAAATGCATTTCATATATACTAACATTATGTTCTCCTCTGCAGTCTGCGGCAGTCTGCAGGTTCTTTTACGTTGTTAATTTAAAATACAATAGACTTTGGCATCATTGTAAATATAGAAATGTGCATATAACTCGTTAATTAATATTCTAGTTTATTCTATTTACTTAATTAATGTTTGGTGTTCTGTAAACATATATTTAATGGTAATTGTATTTCTCTTATCTGACATGTATAGCAGAGACAGGTGGCTGTTGTACAGAGGTGACCATTAACTTAGAGTTGCCAGACGTCCCTTATTTCCCGGAATTGTTCTTTATTATTATGCTATACAGCGCCAAATTTAGTTCATTTTGCAATTCATTTCTACCAGACTTTGCAAATCTTCCGTATTTTTTCCTCTGTGGTCTGGTAACCCTACATTAATTGTTAAACAAGAGATGTGTTATTATGAAGCAAATTCATACCCTGAGAGGCTCCAAGTCACTTATGTCTCCTCTGAAAGCATCAAGGACAGATTCATATTCGTTCTTGATTGATGCAAGTAGCGGTTGATATGTCTTGAAGTTCTCAATAATGCAGGTAAAGACTTGACGATAGGCCTGAAACGAATTAGTGCAAAACAATGAATGATCGGTTCAGTAGATTTACATATGGAAAAGGAACCAGCTGTTCCACAATCAACAGTGCTCATATGCTGTCTGTTTGTTTGTCTGTTTGGTTTTTTATTTGTCTCGTTGTTTGTTTGGTTGGTTGGTTGTTTGCTCGTTTGTTTGTTTGTTTGTTTGTCTGTTTTGTTTGGTTGTTTGGTTGTCTGTCTGCATGTTTGTCTTTTTTGCTCCTTTCGTTTGTTTGTCTGTCTGTCTGTCTGTCTGTCTGTCTGTCTGTCTGTCTGTCTGTTTGTTTTTTTCTTTTCTTTTCTTTCATTTAATCATTTCAATTTTTTTACAACTTTTCTCATTGTCGTGAGATAACATAATTAGCTTATTTACATGTGCTATTTTTTTTTTGAGAGCATGACGGAAATGGAACTATCTTTTTTACACGGGAAACCCTCATCAGCGTCAGTAATGGAGATCTGGAAATACCTCTATCAAACATTTGGCATTTTACAATTTACACTCATCCTTGCTGTGTTGACACGATTGACCTGTGTGTCAGCAGTGCCATTGGAATGGTATTATGGGTTAATCTTTCAATTGCATTAACCAAATTTAATCTCCCAGAACCTTTCTTAAATCATTTATCATAGTTACTTTTATTGTCAATCAGTTTTTGTTTTGTTTTAACAAACCTGTAATCGATCTTCGACTTGTTGTTTTAATCCTTTGGTTGCGATGCATTTCAGTTCAATCTCAAGCCATTGCTCCAATTGCAGTAGAAATTCGGCTTTTGGTGTAGCGCACAATCTTTTGTCTTCCTTCTCATTGTGACATTGAGTTGGCTTGGAAGCATGTGCAGGCCATGTATCGAACTTCCCGGTAGTGTGGTCAATGTAAGGCTTAAAAAGATAAAAGAGAGCTCAAAATTGTGAAAAAAATTCAAAATCTGCTCCGTGGAAAAAAGCTTTGTAAGCTTATCGGGTTTTTCAGAATAGATGATGATGATGATGATGATGATGATGATGATGATGATGATGATGATGATGATGATGATGATGATGATGATGATGATGAAAGAACTTTGGGATATGCATTAATATACAGTGCACATCATTTATTGGTATATCCAGGCTTTTTTGCTGCGAAAAATGTTAGCACACATTGTAAGCAGATTTCTACATATCCAATAAAAGAATGCAGTTTACATTTTTTTAATTAGGCCTTAATAAATGTTTACGTAAATGATTTTGCATAATTATGTCATATTTGCCAATTGGCATGCATTATGATTCAATGTATGTATGTTTTGTTTGGCAAAAACATTGACAGGCAAATATAGGGAAGCATGACTTCCGCTTACACACAGCCATTGTGAGACGCTTGAGCGCAATTAATATACAATACAGTTATGTGACAAATCAATATTATTTAGCGAGCATTTAAAAGCTTGGATTGACGTTGCTGGCAACAGAGTCCTCTGGTAAAGAATTCCACCAAGAGATGACGGGGTTCGAAAATTGGTGTTTCACAGAATCCAATTTGCAAAGTGTGAGGGGTCTAAGTTCAAGATGGTGCCCTTGCAGTGAGTACTTTGTCGTTTCATACTAGGTGCCAAAACTTCTATATATCTAAATCAACAAGGTTGTGCGAAATTCTTGATTTGACCACATTATCACATCAACTTACAGCTAAAGAAAAATGGATGTTAATAAGATGTGAAATTCATATAAAAATCACATGAAAAACCACGTGAAAAGAGTGTGGCGAGAAGGCCACTTTTCATGTGATTTTCATTCTTGTAATAAATTCAAGATTTCTTTTTCACATGCTTTTTCAGAGGGTGCTTGTTACTTTATTTCCGCATGATTTTGGATTCTACAATCCAATGATATAGGCTAACAGTATATGCAAAAAAAATTGAATAATGGTTTACGCACCAGAGTATGAAGATAGAAGACAGAAGAGGAATAGAACTAGAAAACAAATTTGTACCCTGAGTGTTTTGGGAGCCGGTAGCTTATGTTTAAATGGATTTGATTTGATAGTGTATTCCCTGGATGAGGCTTGTTTGATTTCTTTTAGGTGAGGAAACTGCCGCATGATCGGAACTTCATGGCAACTGGAATAATAATAACAGAGTAATAAAATGGAATAATATCAGAAACTGGAAACTTAGGATTAAAATGAGCAACCAAGAAAAAGAATAGCAAGATAGCTATCAGCTGGAAAATATAGCTAGTGTTTCACGCCTCAATTCAAAGATCTTACCGTTCACTAGAAGGTAGTTTCGGTAGAGGTTTACTGGCCATTTCAAGTCCTACTGTTTTACATTCAGTGCCTCACATGCACACGCTGTTGGCAGCCATATTGCTTTTCCTGCATTGCCATAGCAACCAGGAAACAACCGAAACAAAGAATCGACTTTTATAGTAGTCGTGAAAATGATACAATTTCTTACAAGAGAAAAGTAAAAAATAAAATCAATGAATTTTTTAAATTCTTTTTTAGAAAGTTAAAGAAAATTAAATTAATTCTATGGAAAATGTATCATTTTATTCGTGTAAGCAATTGAGCAGGAACGAGGCTGCGCCCATGAAAGCGAGACTTTTCAATCGACTGCGAAATTTCTAAATTTCCATATTTTCAGCTTCTTTCTGGCCTCAGCATGTTTGCATATGCACTTGGTGTCCTATTATTTTCTTGAAAAGCACATTATGCTGAGAGTGCTGAGCTGCTATCGGCTTCTCTTTCACCTGGAGGCAGCTGCTGCCAGCTTTTGAAAATGGCAGAACGGCTGATTCACGTGAAATCATTGCAAAATGAAGGTTACGAGGACGATTCCACTGAACATTTTGTGGAAAAGCTGGAGCCGTCGAAAGATTTGTCACCGAAAGAAGTCGAAGGACCTGAAAACAACTTGATAATATGCGTATTTGTAGCCGCCTTTGATACCAAACATGGTTTGTGTTGTGCAGGAGATGCACTTGTGTGTTTTCCTCACCTAAGCTCAGTAAGCTGGCTATCCGTCATCATCATCTTCATCTGATCCTCTTGCAGGCAATACGATTGAATGGCAGTTCCCAGCGGATGTAGATTTAACGCATGTTGAGTTCAAGTCCATCGTCAGTGGCGCACACACAGTTGCAGAGGATTTCGTGTAAGTTTGAAATTGATACTGTTTGTGAATCAAATTGTTTGTAAAACTAGTCTAGGTTACTGTATGTGCGCTTTTTACTTCGAAGTGGATATTGTCTGGTAACTGTAACGCTATTCGCGAAAAAGATTATGTTCCGTACATTGGCTAAAGCTTGAAACAGCCTTGGTGTTAGGACTGTACATAATGCCAGGGCTGTCCTCTTTTAGAACTAGGAATAGGGTTAGTGCTTGTGGGGGATAACAACGAGGGGACTACAATTGATTTGGAATAAATCCCCACACTAGAATTTACACTTGGTAATTACAACAGAAACTCACCAAGACAAGCTGCCTACACCGACGATGCGACGACATTCGGTCCGGTTCTCTTGACACTTAACAACTTTGTCGAAGAGACGACGATTGATAACAACTCAGATCATCGGTATAAACTATATATTTTACAAAATCACTGAAGCTTTTATACAAGTTCTGAATTTAAAAATACGAATTAATTTTACGTAACTATCAAAACAAATACAAGGCGTGAAGCAAAACATTTACATTCTGACGTAAAACCAATGTGATACGTAGGCTTTATGCCATTCAAAACCAAAGAGTTATTAACCTAACCCAACGATTACCAGATCTACGTAAAGAGTGGTGTGACTACATAATCAAAACATTGAAATGAATGGAAATATAAGAAAGTATAAATAATCAAAACGAGGCTAAAGATTAGATTTGGCTAGACCAAGAACACTGCCTGTTGCTTGTGCCTGATCCGTGTGTTATACGACATTATACTGTAAGTATGTAAGTTATAGCTTATTCAAAGGCGTTAGCTAGGGATGTTCTTCAACAGCAGTCACTAAGTTGGACTGGATTAGTTGAGGTTGTTGAAGCAGAGCGAGCAGACTAAAAAGGCAGAGTCTAGCCATTAAGTCCAGCATGCGTCCTGGGACAACGCTTTCAATGCGATCGGGGGCAACGTCGGTGACTTAGGAATGGAGCTTGGCATCCAGTAGCCGATTGCTAATCGGCTTACCTATACTTCTGTCGTGAGATGAACTTCCGTCGGCAGCTTAATGTTGCGATGTGTTTCCACAAACTGTTGTTGCGGTGTTTCAACAAAATGTTGCCGTGCGAAATGTTTCTCTACGTTTCCGCAAACTGTTGTTGCAGTGTTTCGATAAATAGTTGCCGTGCGAAATGTTGCGCGATGTTTTCTGAAATTGATGTTGTGGCAGTTGTGGGCCACCGTAGCCCAATTCAAAACGCATCTGAGAGCCACTCAAACAAGCATCATCATCAGCGGGATTCAAATCTCCCATATGTCAAACAGAAGTAATTGTTTTCAAGGTTTTTCTCGATTTTAAACATAGCAAAGTCAGAGCAGAAAACGTCGTTGCTCTAACTTGACAGAATTGAGTAGAAGAAATTATTACTGTGAGCGTGAATAAGACACTTAGCCGTACAAAATTGGCAGTAGTTGGCCAGCTCACTAGTGCACGGAACAATATCGGTTGTGAACATTATTACAGTACACAGGGTTCGAAATAACTTTCAAAAAACGATTTGTGATTTTTTATACTCGGCCACGCCCCTTTTGTACTGGCCACGCCCCCTTTAACGTTTTGACTGACATAAGTATAACAGAGACAGACGAGACAAAGAACGACGTTTGATTGAAGCAATAAAATAGAACGCCAAATGAAATAACAATAACATGTAATCATGGAATGTATTTTTCAAAATAGACGCATTCACTCATTCGTATGCACCAGCGCATTGGGACATGTGATCCCATTTTACGATTGACTTCACCAGAACAGAGGAGGCTAAAAACCAAACGAAAGTTTTGTAAATCATTCAATCCATCAGCCAGAAACCAAACATTGAACGGTCATTGTCCATGATATTGCCTCAGTGTTTTGTAATCCAGGAAAACGCTATTTGTGCACGAATAAATCCATGGCAGGCCCCTCCAGGTCAATCCACGATATGTTATCGAAGTTTTGCCAGGCAGTGTTAATTCAGTCAGAGTGGTCAGACTGCTAACTGCATTTCTATTTGATGATAATAATCCTTTCAAAAATCTGATGAGCTTTGAGCAACTCAACCAACTCTGGCATGGTAAACAGGTTCACGTTACTGTCGTCCTGCCATTGTGAGAGTCTTAATTGTTACCCAAGCAGAGAAAGACAGTGGAAAACAGCAAAGAATAACAGAGTACATTGGCAGGATGGTTAAGGCTTTGCGACTTCTGTTTCAAGATCTCCCAGAGGCATCAGCGTAATTTGAATAAAGAACAGTTCAACTTATTTCTTCCCCTGTCCTCGCTAAACGCAGCGTGAAGAGAAAGAACGTGCTTTGACCATTTTCACGCACAGCCGCTCACATAAATTTCTCATCAAAAGATAATGGTGTGACCTTTACACTTAGAACAATAGCTGGTTCAAATGACGAATAGGTGTTGAATTTCAAAAGCCATAAAACTGATGTAAACAAACAGCAACGCGACGATTGTATGGTCTCAAGATTTGCACGTGTGGTGCAATTGCTGTATTGTGTGCACGGCGATAAAGTGCGTGAACGAAGAAACAGTAAAAGCGCGAAGAGATAAGAAGAGATCGATTCGCGATTTGTGAAAATCGATTCGTGATTCTTGAGAAACGATTCACAATTCGCGATCGCGAACCCGTTATTTCGAACCCTGGTACAATACTAGAACAATATCCACATCATTTTAGTTATCGAATCATCATCATCATTTGTTGTGGACCCTGGTTTGATAGCATTTCATTATGCATTCAGTATTCTAGATTTGTTTTAAAGCACCGTTGAGGAGCATTGCTTGTTAGGGAGCTTATAAATACTTAAATTACAATTACAGTAAGTAAGCCCAAGGCTGTTTTCCGTGGGACGCATATCTAAGCCTATGTGTTATAGTAGTATGTGAATACTAAATAACTTGATCCCTTTTTGCTTCGTATTGTGTTCATGTCTGCTACCCCCCCCCCCAAAGTTTATTGCAATACAGTGAAACCTGTCCATAACGGTCACCTACGGGACCTGAGAAAAATGACCTTTATAGACAGGTGGCCTTTTTGTCCAGGTTGATTTATATAGAAAGTGTCATTTCTGGGTTATGAAGAGTGGCCTCTATACCCAGGTGGCTGCTTTATAGAGGTGACCGCTAATACGGGTTTGACTGTACCTCCTTCCCCCAACGTTAGCTGCAATACAGTTTTTTTTCAGTTCAGCCTGTGTACAGTGGAAGGTGATTGAATTACATGTCTTGAGATTCTAATTTATCTTTGGCCTTGGCATATGACAGTGATCTTAATAAGATATTTCTGTTTGTGACAGATACTTCAGTCATCAAGGCTGCTACGGCCTGAGCTGTTTTGCATGGAAATCGGTGAAAAATGTTGCAGAGCGTGGAGCAAGAATGAAGGCGACTGGAATTATCTGCAAGAACTACACTTCGTTACATGAACATATGGGTTTCCTGGAGGAGCAAGTGAGGTAACATATCCAATAAACTTAGTCATATTAATGGCGAAGTGTGGCACGCCGATAGTGTTGCTTCCTCGACGTGTTAGTGTGTGAAGGGGCAATGCTTTCATATGTTTCAATAGTTTGACTAAGTTGTTGCATTTGTTTAATTTTCACACATCGGTCAGACACAATCGGCAATTTAATATTCCACAGATAACAATTATATCTCAAGTTGATTTGCTGTTTAGGGATGCAAACCAGTAAAATTGGTTTTGTAGCAGCTGAATCGTTTGTTGTTGTTTTCTGTTTAATTACTTTGTGCTAATAGTGATGATGGAATCTGGAATGTCCAGTTCTGATGCATTATGGTATATAAGTGAGTTCAGCTCTGCTACAGTCAAACCTTTAATAGTGACCACCTCTACAGAGCAGCCACCTGTGTATAAAGGCCGCTCTTCGTAACCCAAAATTGACACTTTCTATAGAATTTAACGTGGGCAAAAAAGCCACCTGCGTATAAAGAACATTAAATTATTCTCCGGTTCCAAAGGTGACCATTATAGACAAGTTTTACTCTACTATTAAGATATATTTGATTGTTCTTGACGGCCAGGATTTCGGCACCAACTCGCGTCATAACTTTACCATGGTCTTCACGTGTCATTGGCCTCCTGAATAATCATTACAATACAGATTTTTAAGATAATTAACGACAGCTGACTTGAGCTAAGAAAGACATCGTTCTGCTTACAACTGGATTCGATGTGACATTTCAGCAAGTGACAAGCATGACCATGGACAGATTATCTTAACCACAATTTGACATTTGAATTTCCTGTTTCCTGTTTGGATTTAGAATTTATATTTTTATTCAGAATCCAATAAGCATTGACATGCTTTTATATGGTGCTATAAAAATACATCATGCTACACAAATTTGCTACGATTATCCTATAAAATACAATACTATATAAATATTAAAAAATTGAAAATATAAGTTTGTATATTTACAGGTGATGTTCTAGTTACCGGATCTATTTACGACTCTTTAGCTAAAAGGATGGAAATCGTTAATTGTTTGCATCGATCAATTAATTTTTTTGATTGAGTCTTGAATGTTTTCCATGATGACATCAACTTCAGTTCAGCGAGAAAATTTTTCCAAGCCATTTCTCCTGTGCACTGGAATGATCGCCAGTGGGCTTTTCGGACCCGCAGATTTCCTTCTGCTGTCTGCTTGGTTGTCCTGTTGTTTTTTTTCTGCTTGTTGGATTTGTAATCGATCAGTGTCGCAAAAATGTTTTTCTTGAATCGAGGTTTGCTAATTCGGACTACAATCATTTGTACAAATAACATCGATGTTGAGCCCATCTGTAGGTCCAGTGGTGTAAGTAGCGAACTACAAGTAGCTAGCTACTTGTAGCAAACTACTTTTCTTTGTAGCAAAAGTAGTTGCAGCTGTAGCGAACTACTTTTTAGCTAAAAATTGTAGTTTTAGCGAACTACTTTTTGATTTAGGATAATCATTTTAGCTACTTTTCCCACATATATTTGCAACTGGATTTTGCAAATTCCAAGACTGTAGCACATTGTTTCCTGAAAACGACTGAGAGTTGAGGTGACACTGCCCGCTAGAACTATACAATTGACTTTAAAATAGCATGACATAGCCAGTGATTTGAAGTCGTGTTCGTGTAACAAGTCGCACATTCCATCAATAATGATGAATAGCCAAAATTCTTGTTTCTGATTGACTTTGTAAGAAAATGAAATTAGTCAGTAGCGAAGTACTTAGCTACTTTTTGGGAGATGTAGCAAATAGTTGTAGCTAGCTACTATTTCTCCTGTAGTTGTAGTTGTAGCAAACTACATTTCTAGGGAGTAGTTGTAATTGTAGCGAACTACAAAAATAAGTAATCAAGCCGCCACTGTCTAGGTCCTAGTATGTGACTGTCCAATTAACCGGAATGAGTTGTTTATTTGATTTGGAATTGTTGTTTGTTTGCTTACATGGGATGGAGGCTGATTTGGGTGTGTCGTGATCGAATTAATTAACTCTACTTGTGTTTGGGTTTTACTTCAGACAGCTTCTTGACTTTCCTGGTAATTACCAATCAATGAAACAATACTACGACCAATACAAACATTGCCCCCAGCGCAATAACTTTGTTGTCGAGAAGGATTTGGATCCATGCTCGTTATTCTGCGTCGAAAATATCCCAGTTTTACAGGTTTGAAGATCATTTACGATAATTCTACACAGCTAACGACATTAACCATCTTTAATAATTCTCCCTGAATATTAATTCTCTCAAATTCTCTCAAACATCGATTAATCTTCTACTACAACTGCTTTAATCTAATTTAACTAACTTAATGATTTCATTGCTCTAATTCTTTAATTAACTAACCCTAAATATTGCTGTTTGTTTTCATCATGCTGAGAAATGTAAAAAGAAGTTTTAATTGTATGACTAATGATCATCACCACTTGATTAACCGGTCAATCAATTTGTTTGTTGTTATTCTTGTGGCAAGCTTTCGTCTCCGGCTGCTGTGAAGTGAAATATTGTCCTTGGCAATGAAATCTGTAAAGGAATGCTTCCACAGAACTGGGATATGTTTTGAACGCCAAGGAGACTTTGGTTGGAAGCCTTTATCACATTCATGACCTTCAAAACTCTGAAAAAGCACATCAGATTTTCGAATTCAATGATGATGATGATAAACTGACTAGACTTGACCACAATCCTTTTTGCTCTTGCTTTGTTCATTGATGTACTGTAGCTTGTAATCTGTTTTTTTTTTTTCATTTTTGAACAGATAACTCATCCTGCAGGCTGTTTCTCTCAATTTGTGAAATTATTCGCCGACAAGGTATTCATTCTTTGGAAAATGATCCTACTTCAGAAATCCATAATGTTCTACGCACCACCTCCTGCTGGGATTGCCGGCTACAGAGGTCAGTCTAAGCCTCGTCGATTATGTCGGCGTGTTGTATGTCATGGTTATAGTACGTTAATACTGATTTGATTTTATGCTCCGACATTTATACGTCATTTTCTGCCAAAGCAAGCCGAGAGAACGGCCTTTGTATGTTTGTATTCTAGCATCATTTGATTGATCTACGGATAGGATGAATGCTCTGTTTATTTTGCCGCTGATCCTCAGTTGCAGGTTAAACTTTATATCAAGAGTCCAAAACATGACTACCACTTTAGTTTTGCAGTCTTGCACCTTTGCTATTGTAGGATATGTAGGTTGAGTGTTGTGTAGATCGAAGACAGAGGCAAGTGGATGTAGTTGAGTATATAATTGTGGCAGGTACGACGGAGCGTAGCCAGCCCATCCGAAGGCTCGAGAGTACAGATTGCAAGAGAGCGACATTACAAAATACAAGACATTTATAGCGACTGACGGAGGGCGCTGATTGGCGGTCTGTGTTGTGACGTAAATGCTTGATGAGACCGCCACACTATGTCTTGATGAAATGATTGCTATTAATCTTAGCTAGCAGTTCTTTGAATATGTAACATGACTTCCTGTCATTTCTGGTATCCGACTGTCTTCTTTATAATTATAAATTGACAGTTGATGCCCATTGTCATACCCGTACTGTGCCGCAATTATGTCATTATCAATATCATTCATTGCTTGTTTTCCATTTTACTTTTCAGTTTACTGCACATGCCTGCTTGCAAGCCATGCTGCTCCATTTGTCAGTGGCCTAAAGCCAATGCCACTTTTTTACGTCAACATTTCCGACATTTCTCGGCTTGAAAACACAAAATATTATGTGTCATGTGAGTCACATTGTGTCCCCGTAGAAACGGGTTGCTATGTCACTGTTTAAAGCAATTTGGGTCATATTCCATTCTTTTTAGAATTATATTCTAGTAATTTTCTGCACTATGTACGGATATTTGCAGCAGAGTTGTTGAAATTGGTTGTTAAATAACATTTTGTAAAAGGTTTGTAGAAGAGTAAAACACAGGCTTTTGCAATCCATAATGGCATATAATTAAGAGACAAATTGTTGGCCCTGCGACATGAAGAAATAGGATACAGTCAAACCTATATTAGCAGCCACCTCTATAAAGCAGCCATCCTTGCATAAATGCCACTCTTCATAACCTCAAAAGGACACTTTCTATAGAACTAAAGCTGGACAGAAAATCCACCTGTCCATAAAGGTCATTTTCACGAAGGTCATTTTCCTCGTATCACAAAGGTGACCATTATGGACAGGTTTAACTGTAGTTCCAAGGCATACAAATGTCCGTTGGTAACTGAGCTTTATGTTGCGAGATAGTTTAGAGAACAGGACAGACATAGTTGTTTACACGACAAGGAACTGCCAGAAAAAAGGATGATTACAAGATGACAGGGCTGTTTATTATAACAATCGCATGGCGTTTGACAATGGTGAAATCCAATTGACAGTACAACCACACGTCAGCTACTACAATTTTACTCTAGTGCTTTGTGAATTTTTCCTAGTTTCCACTCGGGTCTTCCGCAAACCTTAAATATTTGCAGGATTGGCAGGTGTTTTCATCGGGTAGATTTCTCGTAAGCTATTCTCTTTGCATGTTATTCTTACCATTCATATCACCCATTTTTATTGTAATTATCTGTGACTGCTGAAATGAAACACAGATGAGAAAGAAAGAAAAATGATTGGGAAACTGGTGTGGTTGAAATATTTATTTATTTGTAGATACGACAGAAAAGATTTTTGAGACAAAAGATCATATTTATGACGTGTACGTCGATGTGCAAAACATCAATTGTCAAGCAAGGCTCTCGGCAATGAATTCCGTAAATGCGGCCGACAGGGCAAGATACAAGGACTTGAATGATTACAGGTAGGCCATAGTGTATAATTTGGTGTCAGCCAAACTCAACTAACCTTTGGAGCAAGCGAACCAGTCCGGTGACCAAACAGAGCAATTGGCATTACAGTCAAACCTGTATTAGCGGCCACCTCTATAGAGCAGCCACCTATTTATAAAGGCCACTCTTCATAACCCCCAAAATGACTCTTTGTATAGAAATCAACCTGGACAGAAAGGCCACCTGTCTATAGAGATCATTTTTCTCAGGTCCCGAAGGTGACCGTTATGGACAGGTTTCACTGTATATAAGAATAGTGGGTTTTTGAAGTGGCTGGTTTTATTAACCATGGGTTTAGGAAACGACATTGACTGTACTGTAAATCCAATCGCTTCAGGATCAGTTGTAGATTGTTGATGTAACACCTTGCTTGGCCTTGCTTGAGATACTTTTATTTTCTAGCCAAAAGCAGTTGCTGGCTGGTGAAGATGTGACAGATGACGAAAAAGTGTTCACACGGTATGGTGCAAGGATTCTTTAGCGGTTATGCTACGGTATTTGAATATTTTACTAAAGTAAAGGCTACACAGCATTGGTCTATTCTCTTTCTGCAACAAAAATGTAATCAGTTACCAAAGCAGCATGGTTTACAGAATGCTAAAAGCAATCAAATAATTTTAATCATGGTTATTTTTTCCTAAAGCAAATAATGAAACTTTGAAATAGAATGTCGCCTTAGTTCACACCTTCTGGAAATAATGCTTGAAACTCAGTTGAAAGGTTTAATGACTTCAACTTCTGGAAAAGTTTACGTAGCTTTTCTGAAAGTAGCTTGGTGAATAGACTATGACATATCATATATGACATTAAATCAAATTAAGAACTAGTTTCGAGTTTATGCCATGCTTTAACCCTTGTCCTGCTCATAAAACTAGTTAGATGAAGACTTGAAGTCGCTTTATTGATTGCTGATTGATTGATCCCTAGGGACTAACTATGTGATTGGTTATATGTTGCTACTTTTGAATTGCTTCGAGAACGTGTACACACGTCAGTAGCAGGACAAGGGTTAATATATTCTATTTCGAGAGGCACCGTGCTTCATTTTGAGCATTCCTATATTATATAATTATGAGAGATAAAATACTAGGAGAAATAAATTGAGTTCTATATAGTAATTAGTAAAGTGACTAGTTACTTTAGTAACTAGTGACTTGAAAAGTTACTTTTTGGTAAATTTTTCAAGTAGCTAGTTACTTTTCACTGAATTCTGTGAGAGGTTGCTGGCAGAAGGGTGTTTGGAGAGCGTGTTTGGATAAAAGCTTGAATGTTGAATAGTTATAGATTGTTTAACCTGGCAGGGTAGTGTATTCCAAACCCGGACACCAGTCCCTAGAATGAATTCTGATGACTCTGGTGTGTCTTAAAATAACCAGATGTAGCATCACGGATACTTCTTTTTTGCTTTTTATCGAAACTGCCTGTTGATCAGACAAGATCTTTCTCTCAGAAAAGTACAAAAACTCAATTTTAACCATTTATTGTCTTTACATCAATGGGGTGTTCGGATGAAAAATTTGGATTTCTAAATTTTATGTTATAGGATAAATTGATATCGGAAAAGTCGATTCCTTGAATCATTTTTCTAAAACCTAATAGAAACGATGCTACGCCAATTTAAAGTTGAGTCAATTTGAATGATATCTGCACGCTGATTGACTTTTGCAAATCTGACGTCATTCTCCACGTTGTTGCATGCCACTTGTTGTCCACACTGTAGTTTTCCACTGACTGGCGTTGCTCTCGGGCAGTCATCGTTATTTCAGAACTGAAGTCTGTAACTGAATTTCTCTCGATCGCTCACATCTCTCCTGATCACATTTTTCACACACACTCTTTTCATTCCTTACTGACCTCAAATACGCTGTGCAGTTCTGTTAATTATTTGCCAATTTTGCATTGAATCAAGGCTGACCACAAAATATCAGATTACATAACTAACAATTAAGGAAAACCATGCGGACTAAATTACCAAATTAGTTTACAGAATATCCGAGTGATACTTTTTTGTATTTTCTAATTGTTTACAATTTAGCTGATTAACTTTAAACGAATAATAATGTCTTCTGTCTACTGTCAATAAGATAAGATGATAGATTGGCTGAGTTATCTGTCATATTTGGATATTTCAAAAACGGCTTTGTTAGATTCTGCACCAATTTGCATTGTTCAACTTTGACCTGGTCTAAGCGCTGGCGCTGTGCGGTGTGTTTCGTAAACTTTGCGCAACCAGAGCCGTGTTGTTTCCCAATTGTCACAAAATCCGTATTTGAACATGAGTAGCAGGTTTTTGGATATGCCTCAGAGATTATTTTATTTTCACTTGCATGTGCCCTTTGCCAGAACTTCAAAACTGCAACGTTATCCTGACTTTTGTTTTTCAACTTGTTGGAACAATTTTGAATTTGATTTTAATATTCACTTGCGGACTCCACTTTTTACTAAAAAACTAAAGGATCATTTCATTAGCCTATACTATACCAACTGTACAGTCGGAAACTGTTTTATCTGTGTCTGATTCCTCCTTTCTCTCTCTCTCCATATTTATCTTTCATTTTACTTATTTTCTGTTAGTGACTCAATGTGCATCTACTCTCATGTTAGCCAGTTTGTATAATGATATAAATTAAATTTATTTACTGTTATTTACATATAATCACGGGTCTTCTAAACAAACAGGCAATTTTGCTTACGGAATGACCCTGTCGTATCTGTCAATTTAGTTATCAAGGTATTATTGATGTGTAGTAGTACTTTACAATTTATGACTGATATGATGAAATATACAAACAAACAAACAAACACTTTCATATGTTTGTATTACTGTACAATAACAACGTCATCATGCCAATAGCGTTACCAATTTCATTTTTTTTGCAGATTTTTTATCGAGCAAAATCATCGAATATTCAAAACTTTAATTGAAGTATCAAGCCGTGAGGACCGATCATTAACATTGCGGGACGTAGCAACGATGGGGCTGGACCCTAGGGCTGATCGCTTTTTTATTGCCGATCTTGTGGAATTGTACAATTTTAATATATTTCTAACTACTGATTGCTGTTAATAATTCAAAATTGAGATTTGAAATGCATTATAATTATTGAAGATTTTAATTTCCAGGTGTTAGTTCTTTTTATTGTGTCCATTGCTGGAGCTTCCGGTTGCCTCGTTCGTGTGTAGTGCTAGTCTGATAAATTGTTCTTGACTCCGTTATCGCTCAAAGAATTCTCTTTAATTCTATTGCCTGCATTTGCTGTTTTTCTGAGTAGGGAATGGAATGGCAACAGGCGGTGAATAATTCTGTCCAAAATGTGATTTAAAAGGGCTCCATTGTAATGTGCCATAAATATGATGATGTTTTTTCTCTGTGATCTGGTAACCCTACCTGCTGCCATCCCAGGGAACAATGTTGCCCCTGACTTGTGACTTCAAGAAGTGTTGAGGCCACTCCTGTAAAATGGGGAAAATCTAGTCTACCATGATTATTGCTGGAGTTTTTTACTTTGTATTATTCAAAATGAGAACTTGCCACTTTGCAAGCTACAAGTAAGTTATCTTACTGTCTAGCGCCATTCAACCACAACACATACAGCGATATCGTGTTATTTGAACCGTATTATCATTACGAGACTTTCATCGTGTAGGCGAGGCTGCCGCCATCTTGCATGGTCCATGTTGTTGTTGTCGAAGATTGGAATGAGCAGAAGTTCAAGCGACTGACGACGAATTTACACGAAAACCGGACAGATTGTAGAGATAGGTTTACTCTTATTATTAGTAGCACGTTTTGATGGCGTCGTGTGGTTTATAGATGTTAAGAAAGTGAGTGAAAACGCTTCACTCGTTTGAAAATAGTTCTGAGAGATTTAGACACCAAGCTTAGCTAGTTAGGTCCTAGTCATGTTCAGGTCAGTAAGCAACGCAGCGTTCAAGCTCCCTCTCCGGGAATTAAACTTGCCACAAACGGAGAGAGTTCTTGGTTCTGTGTTCAATATTTCTGGTCGTCGTTGCATGGGGGTAATTGCTCCAAAGGAGGATACAATCTCATTAGTAAAAGATAAGAAACCAAGAAATGTTGCCACACCTCTTCCAATTCGTCAACGCTTTATACCAATGACGAGAAGAACGCTCGCTAGAAAATTGATAGAAGATGGAGATCTACTTCCAGATAAAGAGCATCTTGCCTTCCAAGAGTTTGCAGCTGGGCTTGACACGGCAATAACTCAGGGTTTTCATGGCATTCTCAATGATTTGAAGGTAAGGGTTGATTTGATTTCAGCCACAGCAGTAATCCTTCTGTGGTGATGTTGAGAGATCAACGAGACGTGTAATAATCGTGAAAACATTCTTAGGCTGAAGCAAGCTCATTCGAACATGCACACAAGTATATAATACCAGCACATGCCTAATTCGGCTGTAGCTGGTGACATTACACATCATATGTTGTGGTTAATAACATTGCAAGTTTAGCAAATCCTAGTCCTTTCGGTGATGGGGGAGGACAACTACTCCATCTCTGTCACATTGTGATCTCTCCTCTATCCGGTTGGATCGCGGGAGCAGTAAAATGGTCCAATATCTGACCGGATATCTGGCCAAATCACTGATCCGGTGCTCGACAAATATTTTGTGGAGTGCAGAGATGGCATGGTGTTGGTGGACTTTGGCCGGAGGTTTGATGGCCTTATCGCCTGCCTCTTGCAATTTCTTCATGATTTTTTATCAAAGATCACAGGATGGTTTTGGAGTTGTGGCCAAAGAGGCGTTTAGGTGGAACTCATTACATTTGCACCTGTTGCATTTCTGGTTTTAATCAGCTCGTCTGTAAAGGCGGAGAGATCCAGGGAGCCTTTTAGGTTTTCATAGCTTGCATCGCAAACTTGGCATGTCCATTTGATTGGGAATGATGGGTCGTGGATTGATGGGGATCTGCATGATGTAGCTCCTGAGATTAGCTAGGCTGACTAAAAGAGCATGGCTTACATGACAGAATCATTGTGACAACATAGTTGGTCATCTCTAGCCAGAAAACGGATTGACATGCATTGCACAGCGTAAGGTGCAGTCTTTAGCAGCTGTTTATGATGATGTGGCGCTTTGATGTTACTAAATTACGCAACACAAAAGCTGTCTGCGTGATCGTGCGCGTGAATGTAACTTAACCTTCGAAACAGGCCTCGCAACTACTGGTAACAGAAAGCAATGTCCGCTTATGGGAGGTTTGTTGTCCGCAAGGAACTCAAAAAATGTGTCCGCTGTCTGCGTTGGACAGGTATCTGCTTACTGGAGGTGTGATCTATTGAATTTTTCATGGGGGGACCAAAAGGTGTCCGTTTACAAGAGGTGTCCGCTGGTACAAGTTCGATTGTACATCATTGTCAGCGCAAGTACCATATAGTTTTGCTTGCTAAGGTCCAGATGGACCATATGGCTTGAAGTTACTGGGGAGAACACGGTTGGGGATCTGTCTCTGCGGTATTGGGAGGTTGATGGTTATATAACTCACATGACGACTAGAGCAGGTCTACTTCTGATCTCAATCTGTCTTGAGTGATGGGATCAACGAAGTATGGCTCCGTAATAACAAACATATTATTGTTCAAATTGCCAACTGATCACTTGGTAGCTCTCCATGTAGTTTAGACAAGCTGAGCTGTTGTATCAGCTAATTGAACATAGTTGATGGTTCTCGTTTTACCAAGACGAAATTATCGCATTATCGTAATTACATGTGTTTTTTGTTTGGAATATAAATTATAAAATGTTTGCTTAATTTCTCGCAATCTGATTGGCCTATATTCATGGTTGGAAATCAAGACAAAACACCTGCAGCTACTGAAAAGTTCATGTGTCAT
>OFHS01001342.1:1350-18815 GCA_900245855.1 Calvadosia cruxmelitensis
TGGCATCCTTGAATTTGAACCAGCGTCCTTGTCAAGGAAAAACTTGTCAAGTTTTGCAGTTTACATGGACAAGTTTTCCTTGTCAAGGAAAACTTATCAAGGAAAACTTGGTCGTGTAAACTGGGCTTAAATGTCGAGCGGCTCAAGAGAGATAAGTCATTCGTTCATTGGAATATCTTTTGTGACATTTTGCGCATGCGTCTCGATGGTGGTGCCCATAAATCAGTCATTTCGTTTTTGATGGCGTTTTTCACATGCAATATTGCGCTCGGATTTCATCGTGGGATTTCAGTGCCTCAACATTCGAGTCGCACCTTAAAAAAATCAGATAGGCAAGTGCCACTGTCTCTCAGAAACTGAGCTCCTGCCGACGTGATATTAATCATACTACGGTGAAACCTGTCTATAGTGATTATCTTTGGGACCTGAAGGAAATGGCCTTTATAGACAGGTGGCCTTTCTGTCCAGGTTGATTTCTATAGAAAGTGTCACTTTGGGGTTATGAAGAGTGGCCTTATACACAGGTGGCTGCTGTATAGAGGTGGCCGCTAATGGAGGTTTGACTGTATTCTATTCAGATATTTATGTTTTATTGTGTTTAGAATTGCGTCAAACGAGATAATTTTGTTTGTCCAACAGAAAGAAACTTTTGGACATTCTCAATTCTGGCATCGATCCTCCCATCATGATCTTCGTCAATCAAAAGAAGGTGTTTGATTGTTTCATGTTTCTAGCGGCGTCTTTGCTTTCGTTCTCTTGATCTCGTGTCGATAAATCCCAGGATTTTAGTTCCTTTCTTCGCCACATTCAACTAACAGCGTGTGATTTTGTGTCGTAGGGTGCTGACGTGCTGGCAAAGTCACTGGAGAAGATGGGCGTACGTGAATTGCCTATTGCGATCATTTTAACCTTTTGTGTACTGCATTCTCATTATCCTCCTCTGTCATTCTGGTGATGTGTGTTTTGCAGTATCGTGCTACAACGTTGCATGGCGGGAAGAGTCAAGATCAGAGGTAATGCGCAGGCGCATTCAACGATACTCGTTTGTAACATTGTCACAATGACAGCTAGATAGAAATAACCTGTTTGAAGCGGTCATTAAAAGAAATCTGGTCGCTATAGTCGGGTAACGATGGACTCGAACAAAATGCCGCCAGTTGTGTGAACATGGTGATCGTAAGCTCAGTTAAGCTATATTCCGTTAAGATCACCTAAGCGTCATATGATGACAAACGTCAATCGACAATGAATTATGTCCTGACACGTGACTAGTTATGGATGCGAGGTCATGCATTGAAGCGAGGCTTAAAAGTAAGTAAGGATGACCCGCCATTAGTACATTGGATTGGTGATTTGCGATGATGCGAAAAATCAAAGCCTTGATTGGTCATATTTAATGTTTCTTGCTTAATGCGCTTAAGGCAAGAGAGAGAGAGGAAGATATCTGTTGTGTTCGCTGCTTCTGAAGTTGTCTTGCTACGTAACACCCCGCTAACTGTTCGCGTTGTGTGTTGATTTGCAGGGAGATCGCACTTGGCAGTCTAAAGAGCGGCAGCAAGGACATTTTGGTGGCAACTGACGTGGCAGGGCGTGGCATTGACATCAGGTTAATTTCAGACGCCTGGTGGTGTAGCGTAGCCACTAGCCAATCAGTTTAAATTGCTGAATGAATTTATCTTTTTCCCCTCCCTACCAGATTTCGAACCTCGTATTCATGTTAATAACCTCGCTGATTTCTCATTAGCATATTTCTTATTTCCATACTTTGATTGACAGTTGTATTTATTATAAAATGCTTTTCCTAATAAGATTTACCAGAAAACCAGCAACTTATGGTAACAGTTGAAATGCCACGTTCTTAATGCCTAGTGAGTTGGCAGTGGCAATATGGTTAGATGATAGTTGAGCAGCGTTTCCCATTCGCGTTTTTGTATTCATTCGTCGTCATTCATGTCAAGGCGTCATTTTTTAACAGCCAAATCATCTTCTGCTTATGTTTCAATGCTTGCGAGAAAATGTCACATTTCACGACTGACTCACGCGCGTGGCACCCTTCGTGCAGTTTAGTCCTGCGTTGACCCGCCAGCACAACTGACTACGCTGTTTGATTTCTGATGTCGTCTGTGATTTGTTTATTCGTAGGGACGTTTCTCACGTGATCAATTACGACATGGCCAAGACCATCGAAGGTATGTACATTTTACACTGCGTGCGCATGTGTGGTATGTGGTGTGGCAGCATCGTTGCATTCATGTGAGATCCCTCCCGCATTGTGGCGTAGCGCTATAGCAGCGAGAGTCCTATCCCGTTGCTCTCTTTACACCTACAGTCCCACACCCCACCCTACCTCACCTCTCCTCAACAGCTTCTAGCCTGAATCGGTCCCCATTGCTTTGTACTGACATGTAACGCTTCGGTGCTTCGTTTCGACACGAACAGACTCGATTTGCTGCACGTTTCGTCTCATATGTCAGCTGATGCACTCGAGTGTCTTTCTCAGTGCATTTTAATTGATGCCTGAGGGCAATACAATGGCTGTAGCAATCGACAGATCAGCTTGTGCCCGCCTTGTCTGTCTCTTTGTCTGTCTGTCTGTCTGTCTGTCTCGCCCCTGTCGCTTGCACAGTTACTACATTGTCCGGTTGTCGCCAAGAGCATGGCTTATGTTGACGTAATGATGGACAGTTGTTGCTCGGTTAATGCTCTTCTATTTGTTCGCTTTGCCTTTGCAGATTACACGCATCGCATCGGACGAACTGGGCGTGCCGGAAAGACGGGTGTGGCAATCTCCTTCCTCACACAAGAGGACTCGCATCTGTTCTACGATTTGAAACAGCTCTTGGTCAGCAGTCCCGTAAGTAAAACTTGAATTAACATCAGATTATGCGCGAAAGTGCATCTAGATTGTAATATTCACGACTAGTTAGGTTGGCTTCTTGAAAATCGCCACTCTGCTAAAGCGGCTAGAAACGACATTGCCCGAAGCCAGACAGTTTGCTTACCGAGAAATTGTCAATGCCTCTATGTCTGGACTCGTTCGATTGCGCGAACGTAGGTTGTATTCGTCAGAACGACATGTTACGCGCTGCAGTTGCGTGCCTGTTACGTTGTGTGGACATTGGCTGACATGAGTGCTGGCGCTATCTAACCAAACTACCCTACTCGCACGATTTCTGATTCATTTCGCTGAGCCACAGTCGTGGCAACGGGGCCTACTTCGCGTTGCCCCTGGCAGCATGTTGCCATGGTTTCCCATCGTCCGTTGCGGCTTACAGTGTCGAGTTTGCTGTGGACAACTTGTTAGCAGTCCCCTTGCAAGTGAGCAAGAAGCTTTCGCTTTCAATCTCGAAGGATTGGAGGTCAAATCCTACCGAAAGTAACAAGAGTTTTAGGCTGAATTCTTGCCAGAGGCAGCAGCGTCATCATTGGTATTTTAGCGGTTCTGGGCTGTTTAGAAATTGTGACGTCATCGGCTAGTAGATCCTGTGTGGTCGATTGTTGGAGCCCCGGAAGCGTTTTGGAGTTGGAAGAACAGCTCTTGAAGGCTGTGGCACCTTTTTATCGAGTTCCGTGTTGCTCTCTGGCGTAGGAATACGTTTCTGGTCTGTAAGATCGTAGCTCCTGTGTGTTTATCACTGAATTTGGGAGGATTGAATTGATTATTATAAAATCGATTGAGGCGGACGTGTCCACCCCGTAGCACCGACCCTGATTCCTGACTAGACAGATCTTGAGAGAGATAGGCGACATATTGTCCGTAGCTCTGCTCGGTTTGGTATGGATCGTGCGAACAGAAGGACTGTCTCGTATCGATTCGTTATCGCGCGAACTGTGCCTTCGATGATCTGTGTTGGTGGTCTGCTGCTGGCGAACAGCAGTGATGTTGTGGTTGTGAATTAAGAATGGCGGTGATTTCTTTTCGTACGCTGAAATAGCCATCACTTAAAAAAGCCTAAGGGCGTTGTCAGCATGTACGAATGTATTTTGTCCCTTGACGATCGTGTTTTGTTTGTCTTCGCTTCCAGGTGAGCAGCTGTCCATCAGAACTTGCGAATCATCCAGAATCACAACACAAGCCAGGAACGATTATGACGAAGAAAAGACGAGAAGAAAAGATCTTTGCTTGACTTTGCGATTCATAAACAATCTCAAATTGCGCTTCTCTCTTACGCATTGTCACGTCGGCTCGTGTCTACGCGTCTTGCCCGCGCGGCGACGTAAGCTGTCAGCGCTGCGACGCAGTTTCAAGTTCGGCTTCATCATACTGTTGGCGGAGATCAAGTAATGGAGAAGTGTATTGCTTCGTCGTGACGCTATGTACTCTGAGTAAATGTTTACGACGACAATGTCGAGTTGGGATGACTGACGATGTTGTTGATTTGGCCCCGGGCGATGTTTATCAATGGCGCTAGTGAGTTTGTTTTGGAGTGGGACCTTCGTCCGCGTTGCGCGCTGTCTGTCCACTTTCCTGCGGATTTCATGTTGTTCATGTACGGAAATTGAGGCAATCGTGCGATGATGCACATTCAAACCATTATGAGAAATAAGTTGATACGTTCTGCTCACAGAACTGCAATTTCGAACCTTATTTCTTTCCTTGAGCACCCGTTGGGGGATTTCATGGGAGCTTCCTACCACGTAAAAATCTGTTGGGCATCATGGCGAGCGACATGATCTGTGCTCTCAAGGCACTGTATAGACGCTTCTAATATCTTTGTTCCCTTCAAGAATCACCTCCGCTCATTTCATTTGAGATTAATCACCTGGTCGCTTCTATTCAGTCAATACCGATTTGATCGGCCTAGCAGCTATTTAGAACGTCTACCCGATATCACATTCCACGGCATCTATAGGCGAGTAGTTCGCGGCAGGCGCACTTTGGCTGACGTATTTTTGGTCTTGCAAAGGCATTTGTCCCAGCGTCAAATTCGTTTCAGTTCTGCAAGTTGCATGCTTGTCTGTAAAACGCCAATGACGTAATGTAACAAACGAAAGAGGTCTCAGACCACGTTTCACATTACCTAACGATGACAATTTGTTCCTGAAGTAGATTATCAAACATGATAGTTAAATAATATCAATAAAACATTCGAGTGTTGTAATATTCTATTCGAATGAACCTTGATATGTTTTCATCTGATGAGTAATTGACTACACTTGACTGTCTGTGGCTTTGAGGGGATTGGCGTTCAGAATTATTAGCCAAGGGCCATGAGTCCTGTCTTGAAACTGCCGCTTCCGGCCCTCGATCGAATTGCACGCTTATTTGTTCTCATGTAAATCAGTTGCTGAGCTGCTCCGGCCGCAGAGCTGTTCCTGACAACCCTTCTGACTAGCGCAAAAGGACATGAGCTCCTCCACCCGTCATCAAACACACTGTTGTCAGTTCATCTGGTAACAATTTTGTTTTCAAAGAGAATTCCAACATTCATCGAGGAGAGATTTCTATCCTTTTAGCTTCAGGAGAACGATTACGGAGAATTCGACGCTATTTCACCTGGGCATATTTTTAGAGCATTACATTTGGTGTTTGTTGCGCGATGTCTACGCAAATGTTTATAATAATGTTCCTGGTTTCCAGCGTAAACATTCACCCTCTTTCTGGCTATGCTCCTCGTTATGACGATGCCGGACCAGGCAGGTTGGTAGCCAGTTAAAACATTGTCATTCCTCGGGTGTCAAATGAACTTGTTTGTGGCAGCAACAACCGTCTATTTTGATCTGCGTTGTTTTGGTTTCCTCGTTTATTGTATAAGTAATACTGAATGAGTGCAACTGTCGTCTGTTGATCACCAATGCTGATTTACGCTCAGTTGTTGGCTTTCATAACAGGATATCTGAAAGTATATACTTGGTTTGTAATATCACTTAGGAAACAGCGTGGCGTTCCGTCTACCGCTGCAATGATTCGCCAAAGCAGCATGATTATATTTTCTATCATCCTGAAGTACCGGTGGGTTAAAAGGACTGCGGATTGAATGTCAATTATAATCACTGCTCGCCAATTCCTAAAATCCTTCTCGTTTCTGAGCCCTAGTTCAAACTTTTGCTTGACATTTCCCCGCAAACCTCGTGTATTCCTTGGGTTTGTGAATTTACGTGACATTTTTCATAATTGGATAATTTATTTTGTTCATAATTTGCAATTGGATCAGAGAGACTATTTGCCTCAGCAGCAATGTGCTTCACTGCTTTTGGGATAGTTAAAAGCACACTTGCTGGACTTTTTCTTCTTTGGACTCTGTAGAATTCGCTGTGCATTATCGCCCGCTGGGACGAGTCTGACGATAACTCGCTATGTAAATACCTATTTCCTTGATAGATTGACTTAATCGAACTCTTTCCGTTACCAACACTGAAACAGTACGCCGGCAACTTTGGTGCGAAGTGCCTCCATATCCAGAGATTAATCACAATAATGCACGTTTCACTTTTAAAAAAGTTCTTGTTTTCGATCCTGCAAATTGCATCTTGAGTTTTATGAAGTGGAAAGATCTATTCTTGGCATTTCAAAGCAGGACTGGGCTAAGGGACCTCAGCGGTAGATGCATTCTCACTGTTTCATGTATCCGGATTCTCACTTGATCCAGTGAAGATCCGATCCGTTACAGTCAAACCTGTATTAGCGGCCACCTCTATAGAGCAGCCACCTGTGTACAAAAGCAACTCTTTGTAACCCCAAAAGGATAATTTCTATACATACCAACCTTGAAAGAAAACCTACCTGTCTATAAAGGTCATTTTCATTGAGTCCAAAAGGTGACCATTATAGACAGGTTTCACTGTATTATAATCAAAATTCATTTTAAGTGGGTATGGTTTTGTGTCTCCTTGGAGGTCCTCTGATGGAATCGCTCAAAGCGGTGATGAAATGCCTCGTCGTCGCGGTTACTGGTGCTCGTACATGGTGCAAAAGAACGTCACCTGTCTCACCAGCACTGTGGGCCGACTGCAAGAGAAATATTACTACACATGTCTCGGAGGATTCGGCTCATGTGTCGGATACAGGTCAGTCGCAATAACTCACCCCAGAGTGACCCCCTGAGCTTACATAAATAATTTTCTTTCCATTCTTATCAGATCTGTATCCTCGTATTCATGTAAACAACCTCGTTGTAATCTCATTAGCATATTTCTTATTTCCGTACATTTGATTGACAGTGGTATATACGATAAACGGAAATGAGAACAATAGAGATCAATATAAGAAGCTGACTGACACGAGGAAGAGGCTACTTATAATTAAGCATGCTTCTGAAGTACTGAGTACTCAACTGTGAGATCTCACAGAATTTCTTATGTTCTTACTATGATTCTTAGAGCATGCTTACTAAGAGGAGTACTCTACATATAAAGTACTAAAGCATGAATAATATTAGAGATTTTAGGGTTGCATACATCTAAATCAAGAACGAATAATATATTTTATAAACGAAATATGCATTTGGTTCAACGTTCAATCGTATTTCTCTACGCTTTCTACCAGGACTAAATTCACCACAAGATACGCAATGGCGTACAAGATGAAGTCGACGTTAGTGAAAGATTGTTGCCCTGGTTTCAGTGGAGCTCAGTGTGATCGAGGTAGGGAGAAGAACGAGGCTCAACTGTTAGGCTGGCTTTACCCCCT
The DNA here is from genome assembly GCA_900245855.1 of Calvadosia cruxmelitensis. Classification (NCBI taxonomy): domain Eukaryota; kingdom Metazoa; phylum Cnidaria; class Staurozoa; order Stauromedusae; family Kishinouyeidae; genus Calvadosia; species Calvadosia cruxmelitensis. The sequence goes on from OFHS01001342.1 coordinate 8,981, forward strand.
CCCCCTTGTTCAGCACCCTCCCCTTTCTCTGTTCCTTCCGATGGCAGTACACGACGCCATGCACTTAGAAACTTATGTTGTATTTTCTAGAATGTTTTAACTGCACGACGGTGGATCGACTGTGGAAGAAAATGAATGATTTGGAAAAGAATCAGCAGTTAATGGTAGGACTCAACCATAGCATATGCCCCTCCATTCGGAGACATAGCATATATTTGGCATGCTGTTTCGTGTTTGACTGGCCCTAGATTCCTTTAGAATTATTCTTCTGCAGCGGCATACAAGCCGTGCTTAAATTTCAAACCAGTGTTATTGTACTCTTTTGCGACATGATTATTGAAATTGATGAAGTAATTATAAATTGTAATAATTAGCTAGTCGGAGCTACACACAGCTCAGCCAAGGTCGAATGCTGCGCATTGTTTCTCAGCTCCATTGCGTCTCTCCAGAGACAGAAATCGACCCTTTCGAACCAATTCAAGCGCAAAGGTTTGCCAAAACAGGCACAGCAAAATTAAGGTGCCTATTCCACAATGATGACTTCATCAAAATAACATGCAGGAAACACAACTCGGCTTCCAGGCGGCTTTAAAACGGTTTTGTTAATAGATTCTGCACCAATTTGCGTTACTTAGCTTTGTCTTGGTTTGAGCGTTGTCTTTGCGCGGTGTGATTCAAAAGCCAAGCGCAACAAGAGCATTCTTGTTCCCAGCAGTCAAAAAATTCGTACTTGCAAAATGAGTAGCAGGTGCCTGATTTTGAACAAACATAAATACATGCTTGCATACATACATACCTAGTTACATGCTCTACTGTACGTACATACTTGCATAGAAACGGACAGACAGACAGACACTTGCGTAACGTAGTGGTAGATTGTTTGTCCGCAGTACAATATACAATCGCTGTGTTATTTCGTGTTAGGCACAACTTCAATTAGTAAATGATCAAGGGCTTGGTGCTGCGTTCTCACCGAAGGACGAATCAACAGGCTCCCCTGGCCCCCGTGGTCCCCCAGGTCAAATTGGTGCCCCAGGATTAGACGGTCGTGATGGTCAGCATGGTTTGAAAGGGGAGAAAGGGAGCTCTGGCTTGAACGGTAAGCCAGGGGACCGCGGTCAGCCTGGTCCCCCTGGACCCCCTGGTGAACCAACTGGCCAGCTCCAGCCGGGGGAAAGCGCATCGGGTGTCCGTGAAGTGGTTGGATACACACGTGACATCATAATAGGACCACGGGGGGCTAAGGGAGAAATTGGAATGAAAGGCGAACAGGGGGCAAAGGGAAGAAATGGTTCTAAGGGAGAAACAGGCGAGTGTTATACAAATGAAAAATGTGATGATGCATTTTGCCATTTTTATGATTAGTCCAGCTTCAATCAAGGTGATGCCTATTGAGTTATTGCACGTTATTTTATTTTCAGGGAAAGCCGGCAAGCCTGGACTGAAAGGTGATCGTAGCCAAAAAGGTGACCAGGGTCCTTCTGGTGAAAAGGGCAGCAAAGGAGAAACAGGGCTGAATGGATTTCCCGGCATCAAAGGAGACCCCGGAGCAGCTGGACCTCCGTCTAAGATCGCGGGACCAAGGGGCGCATCTGGTGAAAAAGGAGAAGGGGGATACAAAGGGACACAGGGGGATAAAGGACAAAAGGGGGCAACTGGGTCCAAGGTGAGTCCAACACCAATGACGTGTGACTCATTTGCAGTTGTCCATATAGGTGCAGGATTTGAGAGCAGGCTGTCGCTATGGAAAGGCCTTAATTGAATACTCAAAAGTTAGGCTATTGTGACGCTCAGTAAGATGACCTTTGCGATCATCTAGATATACTGCCGCTAATATAGTAATAAATGCAGTCTGCTAGTCGATACAATTGCATGAAATATAAACAGACCGTGCTGCACAACTTCAAGTGAAAGCGGCAATTCGATATAGTAACATCCAGTTCAACCCTTAAAATGGCCATTCATGGTGTTGTACCCCAGGTCAACGACAGAGATCTCAAGAAAATGAAGCGAGACATCGACCGACTTAAACGAAAGCTGAAAGAACTGATCAAACGAGGTTAGTGAATGCATTACAACATGAAAATCACAAGGAAACTAATTCATTTCAGCTTCATGTTGTGATATGATCCGTTGTGATCGAAGTGTGTACGACTGTACGTGTATGTGTGATCTGTGTAGATCTGAATGTGTTCTATGTAGAACGAGAGGGATCGTACGGAGAGCAAGACAACAGTGTCTTCGGTCGTGAGACGTCATTCAGGAATGAATATAATTCCAGATTACAGTAATTTAAAGGTGAATATGAAACGAGGCTAGATACATTGAATAGAGGTTGAGTAAGCGAGGCTAGTTCACCACACTTCATTGTTGTCCGCCCGCGCATGCGCAGTTGTAATTTAGTCAACATGTGCCTTGACTTGACCTTGGGTTAGCTGTCGACATGGCTGCCACTCACACCCGCCATCTACTACAGTTTTCCCATGAATTTGTATGTTGATGCGATCTAATGATCTGGTGAGTTACTCTGTCTCGTTCTTGGCAGGTTGTCCGTGTCAAGCAGCGTCCACTACACCTGGAAATGCATTGTTCCAAATTAACTAATACCCAGGACCTTTGTCCAGCATTCCACTGACTTCGACTCGTTGCGTTCCTATAGCAACTGACGCTATAATCGTCTCGTTCTAGTGTAATAATCGTATAAAAAATAATGAGCAGGAATACACTTTCATATTAGAAATATTTAATTTTCTGTCGGTGACTTAAAACGTGTGTGTGACATATTTCTGAATAGTGAATTACAAACATGCCTGACTTATTTCTCGTTTTATTGGACTGGACCATGGAATCACGTGGCATCTTCGTGGTTACTGCTTGCAGGACTGGGAGAGGGGGGATGGGGCAATTGCCCCAGGAGCTAGGACCCAACTCACGGAGGGCCCACATGCTCCCGGTCCGCTAGCAAAGGTCCACAATTATTTTCAACTTGACAGTATCTGTTCCCACAATAATTTCTATTCGACACATGGCTGGTGTTCAGCGCGTATAGATGATGCAACGATGTGTAAAGAGCAGATGAAACTTCAAATCAAAGCTGGCATAATTACGTTATACTGCAGTCTGATTGACTTTATACATCTGATGTTCTAATTCTGCACTCTGCAGTGAGAGGGGAAACATGAGACGCAGTACCTCCAGCATATAAAACTCTATTTTCTGTGTTTTGGCCTTGAAAAAGAAAAAAACGCAATTACATGCATTGAATCTTTCAAAGTTAAAACTCGCCCTTAAATTGCAATGGAATAACAAGCGATATAGTTACTTAGATACGATGTATTGACGACGCCCATTTATATTTAAGGTCTTGGAAGATGAAATTTCAGGTGATTCGCTCCACGACCCCACGGGGGGCTTACAGCATCCTCTCTCCTCTTACTGGGTTGGTTGGGTGTTGTACGTCACCAGATGCGAGAGCCAGCACCGATGTCAATTTGTACATGAGGCTGGACGGCGATGATGTCATGTGAAGAAAGATTATGACCCATGATCGCAAAAGAAAACAAGCCATTGAGATGAGAGGCATCAACGAGGTAACACTTGCCACTACATTGGGAGAGCTCTGCTGTGGCCACTTCAAAAGGGTAATTGGTAATGGAGGTGGGACTCTTGTGGCTGTCAGATTGAGAAAGTGAGGGATGAGTCTCATCGCTGGACGAGGTGAGCAATGCCGCGGTCGATGTCAGACCCATAAACCATCTCGTGGGCAAGATGGCGCGTGCGATCGTGACGTCGGTCTGATGAGGGTGAATCTATTCTAGGACTCTGTGGCGATCTTAATGTGGGACAGCTCGTTGGCCTTCTAGCAGGGTGCCACGATTCACATAAAGAGACCCCATTGCATAGGACATTCTAGATCTCTTGAAGGTTAGCATTGTCCTTGGAAATGTCGCCTTGGCATTCTTACTGTAGATGGAGCGAGTTCAGGATCGTTTGTGACAAACTCAGCAATGATAGGCCACAGAGAAAGGGGTCTCCTGTATAGTACATGGTGACTGAGGAACCGAGGAAGAGTACCGCTGATGTGGAAGCAGTGGACTGACGGGTTCCAATGGATGCAGTACCCCCCGGAAAGGCATCATTCTTCGCACCATGTGGCTAGTGATGAATGTGTAGAGAGGTTGGCATCCATGCGGAGTAGATGAAGAGGCTCAATTACATCTATAAAATTGGCTATTTAGATGAGGGCTGGTGATTGATGGTCGATGGCGTGCACTTGCGGAAGACCCAGGTGTAAGCTAGCAGCTGTTGTCAGTCCCGGTCAGTCCCTAGAAGTCTCGGTTGGATGCGATGACCTTGCCCAGATGAAATGTTGCCCAGTGTGGAAAGTTTGTTTTATGTACGCCGAAGATTACGCCCGAGTTCTGCGCCAACGCTTACGCCACGCCAAAACAGGATAATTTTAACAGAGTCTAGTACCGTCTAAATCTTGAATATTCCGTGCCTTGCGCCACGCCAATTGCCAGATCGGAGCCTGTTCCAGGCCGAAGATCTTCGGCGTAACATACGAGCTTTCTAGGCTGGCATGTTGCTTTTTCGGCTTGTGGAAACCTTAGTTATGAAAACTTTATATTATGTAAATAATAATCCCATGTGTTTAATGTTACAACCAGTTGATAAATATTACCATAGTAATGCAATGTCATTTTATTCAATTCATGAGTTACAAAATATCTTGATTCGGCTCAGACGTGTTTGTCGTCCCTGACAGCTTTTTACCCTTGGCTTACAAATCCCTTAAGAAAAGGGTCCCACTGCAGGCTCTGCTGGCAGGCAATTATAACGGAACCAATGGAAGGAAAACCGTCCTCTGGATAGAATCCGTAGGTGCCGAGGTCCCACAAATGCAACAATAGGCTGCCATGGAATACAATGAGATTGGGTATAGAAATAAAGGGAGTGATGCCACGGCGGCTACTGCTTGTGGCGCGGGACTTCCACCATTATTTACCATGCACCCCCAGTTTACTGCTATACTCCTTTCATTCAGATACCGCCTGCAGAGTAATTATCGATCTGCTATTTAATCATAATGCTTTGTCCCTTTCAGTTGTGTTTTACCCGTCGTATTGAATACACGTGTTTACGGAGAGACCTTGTGTTTGCTTGCGTGTTACTTTAACAGTGATCTAATTCTATAATCATATAACAATGGGGTTAATGATCGAGGCACCATGCGATGTCACATGACCCCGGCAGCACAAGAAAGACTATTAAATTAAAGCCTTCTGCCCCACAGATATGCTCATCTGTGCCTATATGTACAATGCCCGAGAGACAACAAGCAGGTAGCCACTATATGAATGTAATATGAATACGGATGGAACGATGCGATTCAGAAGTCGGGGTTACTAAATGTAGAGCTCGGCGGTCACAACAAGGACGAGACGTACGTGAAGTCGTATGTGTATTTGTGCTACGCTCTGGTCCGTAGACAGGGAGAGATGGCGAAGGGATTCACATGTTAGTTATAGCTGAAGCTCTATGCCTATAGGACTATAGGAGCAGGTGAGACGGTGAATACGACGAGAGAGAGAGAGCGATAGACAGGCGACAGCAGTTACGTAGGAATAGACCACTTTCACAAGCTACCATTTTGGAAAAAGCAAGTGCATTATGGGGCAAGTTGATGTCTCTGATTTCGGAATACGGAGACAGTTGGATTTGATACTGAAGCAGATTTCTTCAAGCTGCCCTACTTTGCTTAAACATAAGATTCTTGATAATATTCTGGGTCAGAAACCCAGTTTCTTCGCAGCTCCAGGCACTCAACATGCCCCACAATGCATTGGTTTTCCCCATAATGGTAGCTCGTGAAAAAGGACTATGACATGCAAGCACAGGGAGTCTAGACTGAACATGAAGAGATCAATCCTGAAGTAAGGCCACTTCACAGAAGATGCATGCGCATAACGCAGCCGGCTCGCGTGATTCGCGTCGAGCTAATGTTTCCATGCATGGAGAGAGGAATGACGTCCAATATCGTAAATTATTTCCTAGTGCCCAGCTGGCTTGAGTTCGGGAGCGACACGACGGGGTGGATCTGGGGAAGGGTTCTTACTAAATCCAGATAAAACACACGTAGAGTGACTGTATCATCATCCTATACTTTTAAACAATTCAAAAGAGGCACATCATTCAACGAAATATATAAAGTTTACAATTTATCATTTAAAATAGCTTACTCTTTAAATCTTGTGGTAATGGATTAAAGGTTAAAAACCTTGCATACAGTATGTTATATAGATAATTATTACTTGTTTAAAAGATTGTTTCGCGTTGCGCAATAAAAATGGTCCCTCGACGTAGTCGATTCCCTCAAGAGCGACTGTACGTATGTATAAATTCTGTGACTAGAAGTCCCGAAGAGCAACGCAGAACAAGGTTCAATAACGCCTTTTTAGGTGCGGATAAGCATGAAATAAAGATATCGGATGAAGGTTCACGAAAGGAATAATAACAACAGAAGATTCAAAAGACTTGTGCATTTCTAGTATTTTTATAGCTCTATAGCTTACAGCTTGCGTATAGTTTACAGTGACTTGCGAACTTCTGATTATATGTGTGTATACTGGTGTTTCTTTGTCTGCTGTAACTAACCGCAGTTTATGGAAGAAGTTTGTTGATGCATGTGTTGCAAAGAAGAGGAACGGGCTGTTCAGATGAAGAATACCGTCCCAAAATCAAAAGTAGTTCTATAGGGAATATATTTAGAGACTTTTTGCAAGACTCCATAATGTGATGATCTATCTGAGCGAAAGCCTTCAGGATTTGTGTCTTCCAACGAGGCAAGATTGATGCAGAAGCTAACAGGACCAATTTTGAAAAAGTCTGCTTCTAGCCGAGCTATGTTTTCTGCAAGTTTGACGAAATTATCTCTGTGGTATGGACACCTTGAATTCGCTGTGCTTGTCTTTGCAAACTGTTGCGCTTAAATGATTGGAAAGGATCAATTTCAGTCTCTTGAGAGCCGTAGCTCAGCTGAGAAACAATGCGCAGCATATGACGCTGGACAAAGCTGCATAGCAGTCGGACCAGCTAGTCCTCTATAAGTATAATATTAATTAACATCTAACCGCTGCTGTTGCATAATTATTCCTATTTCTTAATAATGCGAATCAATGCGCACATCATTCTGTCTGCACAGGCGCAATAGTAACTCATTTTATTATGCCCCGACACGCACTCGTCTAGTTGAAATCGCTTGGCGTCAGGTTAACCGTCACCCGAACCTGCAACCCTGGTTATCCACTAGCTCATAACCTGAAATAAATGTAATCTCCTATCTATCCATGTTGTGAAAAGGTTGCTGTCACTAGACTCAGAGCATTCGATAGTGTAAGGATAGAATGCAAGCTTAAATTACGCAATATGTGTTCTGAGCTCGCCGTCAAAGCGAACTCCGAACATAGAGACAAGATCATGTCTGAGATAGCTGCTCCATATCTTTCGTTTCGGCTCCGTGTATCACCGTCAAAGACCCCCTCCTTGACTCAACTGAACAGCACATGCAGAATTATCATCTGCTAAATTTATTTCTTCAAAACACAATCGCTCTCCATAGAAAAAAAGACACTATTCACGGTTTTTATAATGCAAAGCTATGTATTCTACAACGGTTTTGCATATTATTTTTAATTACTTCATTATCTAATTTATTGAATACTGTATTTTGTTTATTCAATTAAGCGATGTCATCTCTCATCCATGAGCCAACAGCATTGAAAAAATACATGAATTCAATTCATGGATGGCTGTTTCTACGTATGTACGTTGGTAGGCTGAGGCTATAGCTCATTGTAATAATATATTTATGTATTGTGGTGATTAAGAAGCAGGTGTTCTGTAACCTCATTTGAGCTTCTCAGAGACTCTCCTTGCGTGAGGTCATTATTCTTATTGCTATTCCCAAGAGAAACGTCTTCATCCAAACATTCTGAGCAATGAAGGCTAGTTAGTGGAAAGTGAAACCCGGGCAATAAAAGCACGTCCCACGGGACGCAGACGAACAACCGCATTGGGAAATTCAAGGTAAGAATTATCATATTTTAAATTGCTTTTTATTGAAAATCAATGTTTGTCGTAGTCGTTTCCATCCTCAGTGATATTGAAGCTATAACCTCTGACGTGCCACGTGTGTAAGCAAGTTTCATTTACTTGGCGATAGCATAAGGCGGTGATGCTGCAATCCTACCTCAAATTAGTAATTATATTGCCTTGTTTTTACTATATTTTTGGTGATATACTTTATTTCAATTGCATTTCCAGGAAATAATCTAAAATAAATAAATAAATGAAAATATGTTAAAACGTATCTAGAATTATCATTCTACAAATTACGCAATAAAATTATCTGAAAATGAATCTACCTTATTTCGCCGCGAAAGAAGAAGGTCAAATTAAGGCTATTCTAATTGACCTACGCAGAATGGCGCTGGCAAACTGAGCATTCTCACCAGAAAGCGCATCTATGTGGAAGAACGTAAGTCTACCTTATCTGAATCAATTCTTTTACAATTTCTACGTCGTACGATCCAAATGAAATTATCAATCTGTCAATACATTTATAAATATATGTGCATGTTTTAAACTAGAAGTAGAGGAATTTTACAATAATTATAGACAGGAGACAGGAGAAAAAAGATCGCGCCCTTATTTGATTCAAAGCGGATAAGCATGTCTGTATAGAGAGGGAACGCTGCCAGTATTTTAGGGACACTGCCCAGCGGGTGTTGTTTGCTAATTTTTAGATCATAAATGAAAATATCGTAGCCATTGATGTTGACAGTCGTAAGAATAGGCCTGTACTTCAATATTTATTTGAATTCTGAAATTTAACTTCTGATAATAGTTTGCAAACTTGTTACATAACCTTACAAACCAATACATGACTTACCAACGAAAGGAGAAGGACATTCGCATTTAATTTCTATTTTAAATAGTCTGTTATTAAGATTAATGAGTAATTATGAAGGTACAGATTGTATTCGAAACGTGATGGCGATATATTTGGCAGTTTCTACAAAGTGGACCGCCTAATAAATAATGCATTGTTTCCTGCGCAGATGTTTGTCACTTAGTTGCTATTTAGAAGAAAACAAAACTATAGCACGAGAGATTAATTAGCACGTTTTATAAACATCATCTTGTACACTGACACCTTAAATATCATGCCTTCACTTATATGCTGTATATATTTTTTGAACTCACACTTTTTATTCTCAAAATTTATTTTATTTAAGCACAAGTATAAATTAAATACACTAATTATAACAATTTCTCAACTTTGGCAAATGTGCCGAGGACACTCTCGACTGACGCTTATATTTATTAGAGCAATGAGATAGTCTTGTTATAAATAATACTTTCATATCAGTATAATAGAAGATTTCTTTAAGACATACCTGAAACTCAAGAGAAACTGGGATAATATCGTAAAGACGTTCAGTATTTTACTGGGTGGAACAGGCAGCTGATTGTAATATACCTTCTAAAGTAATGTTGACTGCTGTAGAATGTTTATCCTCTAGGCATATCAACAATGTCCTTTTACTACGCATATAGTTACAAGAGAAATGATTCATCAAATAGAAGCAATGTACTTCCTTATTATTATTTAAATCGCGCTTTGAAGATTCCTTGAATCAGTCGCGTGTCTGTTCACTTTAAAGTGTCCGCCATACGTTTCCAATTGAAATGATTTACCTTTGGCCTTGGTGACCAGTCACGAACTTCGTTGATGTCAAGTTACTCTTTTTTCAGATATAATATTCTCTTT
>OFHS01001343.1:10241-28770 GCA_900245855.1 Calvadosia cruxmelitensis
CCTTGGAGATATATCAGGTGCAGGGAGGAGGGGACGGGGGAGCTCACTGTCCTGACTCCTGTTACGCTTTGCACAATTGCTTGTGCTCCCCATTGTGGCAACCCACAAGAGGATACTAGTCTGGGTTTGACCACAACGGGATGAAAACCTTTCGATCGAGAGCCTGATGCTCTACTGATTGAGATAGCACGCCATCAATTTCAGTAGTTGCTTCAAGTGAGTATGCAATGAAAATTGAAATACTTTTAAATTAAAGGTGCAGTAGAAATACAATTGATTTTGAAGCAATATCAAAAAGCGGAATCTCACTTATTGAAATGGGTACTAGCCGAAGGCCCGAAACCTATCATAATCAATAGCTCCACTATCAACAATGCTTAAAGAGTTAGCCTCAAATACTAGTATTCACATGCTACCTTTTCTTCTATACAAAAACAATCCAACAGAACTAAAATTCATTTCATACCTCCTTCTCTCTCTGTTCATATTTTAGAGCCTTCGATTTCTTCTTCAGGCTTTTCTTGCGAACTTTCACAACGTCTTGACGAGCTCGTTCAACCAACTGGCAACAAATGTCACGACAATGGGCATGTTAGGCTCATCAAATTACCAAGCGGTAAAGAGGCCAGACAGTTTGCAAATAAAAAAAACGGTCATTAGCAATGATATCCAGTTCAACCTGTCTTACAAGACCACCTGTGTTAAGAGACCAATTTCATACACACAACAATACGATTCATGGAGCAAAAAATCCAGATAACAAATATTTTAATGAGGACTGGCATTTTACCAATAGAAATCTGAGTACATTTATAAACCAAGTGCTGAGTTGTTGAATGCGGTTTATTGTACGAAACATTGTTTCTGTTTCAAAAACCTGAATTGAAATCAGGCATTTCATACTACAAATCATTTAAAATATGGCACTTTATATTTAACTTGTGACTAAAACATGGCCTGCACGGGAGACATTAAATTGCTCCAAATGCTCTGCATCTGACGGGCTAGTGCCAGAGACAACTATCTAGAAAAAGCATATATAGGTCACAGGAAAAAGGATTGGATACTAGAGCCCATTCCTATCAAAATACAGGGTCTTGCACGTGTAACAAAAGTGGGAAGGTTGTATTTGTGTATAATGCATATTCAATTACAAACAATGACATACCGAAGGTAACAAGATTTCAGGAACACATAACAAGCTACCTAAAATTACAACACGAAGTACAACATACAGGAAGCTCCAAGTAGCCGTCATGTCCACATGGAGAACAATATTGTGAACAAGCTACTAGCCCCTTGGTCTACACAGCCTGCACGTTGTACCTACAACTAGTCGGCATACCTCAGTTTGAATCTTGCTATCACGCATATACCCCTTGTGGGAAATCTACAACAAATTAACACAATCAACATAAGACTCAAATACCAAAAACCCACTTAAAATCAAACCCGCATTAGCGGCCACCTCTATAGAGCAGCCACCTGTGTAGAAAGGCCACTCTTCATAACCCCAAAAGATATTTGCTATACAAACCAACCTGGACAGAAAGACCACCTGTCTATAAAAGTCATTTTTCTTAGATCCCAGAGTTGACCGTTATAGACAGGTTTCATTGTACGAACAAATCAGATTGACAGGCAATCAGATCTATACAAAATTGAAGACAAGAAGAGAATTTCATAAACTATGAGTCGGCCATATATTGCAGTACAAAAAGAACTGTGGAAGGGATTCGGTTGTCAGATTGGCAGGGAAAACTTTTAACATGCTGGCAAGAAAGACCCGTACAATTTTAACATTTATGCAAGCAAGTTCACTTTAAACGGTATGTAAATAATGTAGATCTGTCGGTGCTTTTGACCTCATAACTTGACTTAATTTTAACCTATCTAGTAGTATTTATGTTTATTCCCGCAACGATAAACTAGTTCTTTTTAACTCCTGTCCTGCTCTTAAGGGAGGACTAGAAGTCGCTTCACCAATTGCTGATTGGTTGCTTGCTAAGGACTAACCATCTGATTGGTTATGTGTTGCTACTTTGACTTGTTTCGAAAACGTGTATACACATCAATAGCAGGACACGGGTTAATATATATTCATGTTCGGGATTCTATAAAACGTACCTTATGGTAATTGTATCTGTGTACACTGTACAGTAGAATACGAGTCGAAATAAATAAAATTGAATTGAATTAAATATTGATGTCATGCTTCAGTCTTGCTTTGAATAGAGAGCAAATCAGTGTTGATAACTTTTGATAACAATCCCAATCAGTATCTCTCTTCTGATAACAGTTTCAGGCTAACAACAGTCTCTTCACAACATGATTTGGTGTGGCATTCATTTGTTAGCCTACCAGATGGTGCTCACTGTTTAGTTACTATACCTCAATATCACAGTCAAACTTTACTGCCCTTTTACAGAGATAATATGCTGCTTGCAAAACGTGAAAATTACGTTTTGTCAGTGCAAAACATGAAACTGGATGAGTGCATCTCTTGTGAAACGTGACAGTGTTTAACATTTTCTAAACAATTGGATTACCACTAAGAAGATTAAAGGGGACGTGACGCGTGCTTAGAATACATTCAAGAAGTCAAATATCCAACTCATGATAATAATATTTACCTTGGTGCCAGAGATTTCTTCTTCTGCTTTACTCTCCAGGGGAATAATCACTTCATTGATAAACAATTTCATCTAATGCAACAACAACATCTGAGTTGGCACATTTGTTTTACAAGTTCATTCTCTTATATAGAAATAAAATAAAAATAAAATAAAAAGAGAAGACAAGGAAAACTATGCAGGTTTTGTATTCGTTTGCCAGGTTTCCCGATCTTGCACTACCTGTGTGGCTGTGGCTACCGTTAAGCCAAGGAACTCTAGGTTTTTGCACATTTAACAACAGCAAATGGAAGAACTTGAGTAAGTACAGTGTAACCCCATTAATATCACCTCGGTAAATATCACAACCCGCTTAATATCACTTCACTTCAAGAACCAAGCTCTGCCAAAATCAACTATTTTAGCCCACTTAATATCATGATTTTCGACTTGAAAATCATAGTGATATTAACGAGGTTAGGTTTCACTGTAAAACACCAACATGAAATACGAGAGCCTGTACATCACGACAACAAAGTAGAGGTTTGTTTTATGTATTGTTCAATGATGCCTAACAATGATAGTAAAAATTATTTTCCAGGACAAGTGGCGCGTAACTTTGAGTATAACAGCCCCAGTATCTGCTATTCTAGTCTTTATTTAATTAAAATACTACACACATATGCAAATAACACAGCAATTAATAATTGGCCTGAAAGAAGAATATAGGCATATGGATTTCATAAGCCAATAAATGAGGCTAACAGTGGAAGGCTAAGTCTACTTAACTAAACAAAAGGCATCAATGCAGTCCTTATCTTGGTTAAGGGCGTTAAGGCTCACGGCAGATTAACCTTGAAGGATCTAGTACAAATTGGAGATGAACTACAACTAATCCTTTACGTTCAAAAATCAAAAACATATGCAGTAAAACATGTATAAGCGGCAATCTCTATAGAACAGCCACCGATGTATAAAGGCCATTCTTCATAACCCCAAAACGACATTTTCTATAGAAATCAACCTGTCTATAAAGGTCTTTTTTCCTTTATGTCCCAGAAGTGACCATCAGAGACAAGTTTCACTGTACGGCTAAATGGAACTAAAATAACGACACCCAGAGGGATATGAAGACCTTCCGCAAACCAAATTAATCAACACACCATCAGGTTAGCCTTTCTGTTATTGAGCATGTGAGCAGTGCCATATAGTGGAAACCTATTATTATGTTTTGAAGAAACAGACTTACCAATTCAACTTGCATCTGCTCAACTTCTTGAAACGATGCAATAATGTCGTTCAAGACATGACCTAGAAAGAGAACAATAAACATGTATGTATTTAACTCTCAAATATTTTACGAATAATTGACAGAGCAATGCCAACGAAATTATGATTACAGCTAGTAATAAAATAGAACATTGCGTAATTGAATAGTAAAAACATCGTGCTTACGTATACATTTAAATTTTAAAATTGTTCTCTCAAGGACTTTAAGCATGCCATTCCTCTCCTGAGCTTCTCGGTTGGTGGGTTTGACAGCATGATTGACAGTGCTGAGCCATTGGCGCTTTTTGCCTTTAAAGTGGCGCGTTTAGCATCCAGCGTTGCAGATGCGTCACGAACGCCTTTCTCTTTGAGAAAAGACATAGTGACATTGGCAAACAAAGCGAGTTGTCTACGCAATTAGAGATGCTGTTCAATTGAATTTGGAGTTCGATTATTCGACAGCTTATGATTTGATTGGACTTGAACCTTTCGAATTTTATCAGTAATTGTTTTAAGACTTCAGAAAAAGACAATAAGGCATGCCTTGGAGTAAAATTTCCGCAAACAAATTTGAAAAAGGAGGAAACTGAATCTCACAAGATTTGAACAGTAGCCTAAGGTTATATAATTAATTGCAACAAATCTTTGAATTTCATTTTAAAGCTCAGTTGCTTGGAATGAAAAAACAGAATTTCATACAGTGAAACCTGTCTATAATGGTCACCTTTGGGACCAGAGGAAAATGACCTTTATAGACAGGTGGCCATTCTGTCCAGGTGGATTTCTATAGAAAATGTCACCTTGGGGTTATGAAGAGTGGTCTTTATACACAGGTGACTGCTCTGTAGAGGTGGTCACTAATGCAGGTTTGACTGTAGCAACATTTTGTTAATCGTCTGTCAAAGATTCAAATCACAAAAAGCCAGGTTTGAGTAGATTCGAGTACGTTTGCACAATTCCCATATACAATTGCAGAATGTTACATTGAGCCCATGACGTGGCAAACTTTGCGGAGCTTATGCCACTGCACGGCACCCGCATAGATCAACTGACACTTTACAACAGCAATTATGTTATTTCATGCAGCTTATTACTATGAAACTACGAAACGTTTTCTTTGAATTAAAACCACAAAAAATTGCGTCTATGAGTAGGGAGCTTGCAGAATCAGTCAACTCTCTGTCACATGATCTATTTTGCTTGACAGGAAATAAGATTTTTGCTAGCTTCACTTATTGGCCAATGATTCAGCGGGCACAGCTAACTGACCTATGCCTGTACGTGGCTTCATTCAGTAAATGACCAATGGCCATTGTGTCATGCTTGATTTGCGACTATCTGTGAACTCACAGGCGTGAAATATGAACATGCAGTCACGACAATACATCCTAGAAGTTCAACGGCCCTGAAAGCCGTGGCAGATAAATATAATGCCATTAGTTGCAACCATTGCTCTCCTGTGAGGCGTCTAGCAGTGCATTGTTGTGGTCAAGCAGCCAATCTCTGTGTTGCCGAACAGATTATATCGAAGTCAACAGCAGAAGCAAGAGCTTGACAGCAAAGACAGATTGAAACAGCAAAATGTTAGCACCATTTATTAGTTAACCAGTGCAATCCTTTCTTTCTGTAATGTTTATTTAGTAATATCTGTTCCAAACTTCAACATAAATAAAATTGACGGATGTCGATCTCCGATCCGATTGTAAAATAATAGCCTAAAGTAATATGTTGTCAAATGTAATACGTCATTAGCCGTCGTTTGTGTGATGCTAAACAGCCAGTCAAGGACAAATGGGCAAACAGTGGTGTGTAAAACACTCACACATTTGCGCATCAGCATTCTAGAAATTGAACGACTACTACTCCTGAATGAAAACACGTTTCTTTTCTCAATGATAGGGCTTTATTTTGGAGACTAAATTAGTCTTGCATTCCAGGAGCGTCGGCACAATGGAACAAATGCTGGTCCACTGACTGCCTCGTCAACAATCACAGCAGTCAAAATTAATGTCAACTGGTAAAAACCATGCAACAAGCACTTTGTTTTAGAAATATCAGTCAGAATTGTCCCCAAACATAGTCATGATAGATATTTATTTTGATAACAATAATTCAACAAATACACAAAACATTTAATGCAGTTTTGTTATTGAAATAACAAGATAAGAAATTAATGTGATCATGGTCATCCCCTAAGCTAAACACTTGTTTATTTCAATTATTTGACAGACAGACTACACTGAGTAGATAAAGATTACATTGTAACAGACCAAACAGAGCAAAAACGAGGTAAAAACAACAACTTCAACTAGTTAGACACTCCACAAAGACTCCAGTCACAGTAGTAGTCGGGGGCCTCACATCAGGAGTGGGGTGAAATTAATGTCGTGACGTGAGCACGCCCAGGACAAACGACATCACGAAAGCCCACACCTTAAATACAACACAATCCTTAGTTACGGCCATTTGTTGTGCACAGAATGTCCCAATTACAATCACTATGGCAACAGGGAACGCCCCTTTGGAGTTCACACTTCACTGCAGCTATTTTCCCTATTTTCCTAAACAACAAACCACACGCACTCCGAAAGCCGGCAAGGGGTCTCGCAAACCGGTGAGATCAACTCGTCGAAGCGAATATCACTAAACAACTCGCGCCATTGTAGCCGAGAACATGCGAGAAATTCTCCGACTACAATCCTGAATGGTTTCTAATCTAAAATATCTGCGTAGGCTCAACGATCTCCGATAGGCCATAGAATTTGTAACACTTGCGTCTCTAAAGCAACAGGTGAAAAAAATAGCGACCTAAACATTGGCGACATGTTCGAGTGGATGGCGAAACGAAACACGTGGGATCAGGAGTGCAAATTGGTTGGATAAACGATTCACAATAGACATTCATCTCGAAGAATCTTTATCAAATTTGCGGTCATAAAACCAAACAATAACGCCAGTCTTATCTACAGTAGGCAAAAGTCGCGCATCGCAGAGCGAGCCCAGTTCGTCGTTTGCTCAGCACGACAGTACGAAACCACAGGATGTCTACCGATGCGAGAGGTCCATATTTCTGCTTCGGTAACAGACTGAAGGTCACACGACGCGATCAAAATATGAGACAGTAAACACCACGAATCTGGCAGCCGTTTTGGACAGTCCTGACCTGCCATCCATCCAATTCATGGCTACGGGTGGATCTTTTTTCAATCAAATCAATGAAACGTTTCAGGACAAATTTCTCGCTCTATCCAGACGCTAAATCTAAGTTGTCGACTATAAAATGCCACGTCATGTTTAAATTTACCTATAGCATGATCGAATTCTCGTAAAGTCAGCTTGAAAACAATATTTCACGCGACAAGGTGGCCAAACACGTCGAGGGAAAGACAATAAACTCGATTCAAAACACTGGCAAATATCTGGTAGACAGCGCACATTATGTAAACTGTTGAGTTCATTGTCAACACTCGATTAAAGTGAAGCACGAGGATATTACCACTAAAAAACTCTTCAGAGTATATAGACTTCAAAACAAAAGAGCCCAGGGTAAGATAGTCCTTCGGCAAGGGTCGGTGTCATGTAACCGGTGCTTGGCAAGGACCTACCTACGACTTTCGTTGCTCCATTCGAGATACAAGCGGCATCAGCGAGCGATTGAAACGACAGAATAAAACTGTCAGCAACATTACAAGTGCCTGTAAATAAAAAACAAACGTATTAAATATATTTATTTGATGTCACTAAATGAACAAAGTCAAACATACCATAATATTTGGCAAATAGAAACAAAAAAATGCTTGCGAACAAGAGATGATGTGCCTCAGAAGAGCAACGATGCACGAACACAACAGAAAAACAGAAGACGTGCACGCGAGTTTAAAAAAATTAAAAATTAATGCCAAAAAAATCCAACAACGCCTAGGCAATACAAACTTACTTTGAAAGGATTTCTGGTATTGTTTCGCGTGTGTAACAACGTTCCTCAGGTATGGAGTCAAACAACCGATATTCTGTTGTTGTAAAAAGACGCGAACAGTTAGAACACGAGACACGATCGACCCAACTCAATAAAAAGAGCAACGCGGACTCTTAAATGGTAAACAAGACAAATCACGACCATTTTCAAACCTGGAATATGGTGTTTGTGAGTAGATGAAGCTCTTGTAGTCTAGCGTCCATCGTTGAGGTAGTCTGGTAGAACGACGGAGTTTCAACGCGATGGCATTTTACCAGCGATCATCACTTCTGGTTTCCACGAGTGTGTTGACAATAGAACGGTGAAGCCATGGTGAGACACAACTAACATGGCTTCTTGCTGTGCGTCTGTTCGGCATGATGGGAATGGGTCTGAGACAGGTAAAAATGACGTCATAGCGCACCACGCCAAACCTGAAATCTCAGTTTGGGTTAGGAAGTGGCTAGTATCAACAATAACAGATATTCTCACGCGTAAATGCATCCATTTGGTTAAAATCTTATTTAAATAATAAAAAAGGATAATAAATAAATAATAATAATAACAAATAACAAATAAATGAAATAAATAAAATAAATAGATAAAATAACAAATAAATATTTCCATAATATTTTAATAGTTTTCCATTGTATAGAAATTAGATAAAATGTATTGGACATTTTTACCAGAATTACTGTTGTAAGTTACAGTTTATTTAACTGAAAAGAAAAGATTAACTAATAAAATAAAATAATGGAACGCTTTTATGAGATGATTACACGTGGCATAACTTCCTTTATGCATAATTATTGATTTATTTGTATAATTTTCAGCTGACTTTGATGTTGCTCTAAAATTTCTTGATTTTGATCTCTATCGGCGCCAATACAGTTGCTAAAATCAATCATACATTTAGCTGTGAAGTCTTCATTTTCAGACATTCAAATCATTAGATATTAATGATAGATCTGGCGCTGTCCCCTGCTGGTCCCGACTCAACTCATTCAGTTCGTGGTGAAATTTCAGATGTTTAATATCCGAATAATTTTATCTCAATAGACGTGAATCTGAACTAGTACGAGCCATGTGCAGTTGAACACAGCTCACTTCGTTTACAACATTACAGCACCAGCGAGGAAAATGAGTCGGGAAGGCAATATGGTCTTTCCTTGTTGATATCTTGTGGAGGAACGAAAGACGTGTTGCAAGACTTTGACATTCCACAGTAATATATATTTGATAGATAGGTTGCTGGTCCCACGACAGGGAGAGATGGCAGAGTTCCAAGGAGTACATATCATATGGTCGTTGGTGTCAGAGCTATATGTCGTGAGACACAGCGTAGATAAGAGGACAGACGGAGTTGCTACCACGACGAAGTACAGACGGCAAAGAGGATAATTACAGGGAGACACAGCTACATATTCTTACTATCACGTGACTACAAAATGACGACATTAAGTTCACACAGACCGCGCGTCAGCCACTACAAACTTTCGATCAATTCTTTTAATGAATAAATGAGGGAAGGTCTTTACTGACAATTATAATTTAGATTTTACGTATTAACAATATTCACAGCAGGTAATAATTGTATGCGATTTACTGAATCTTGTCTTTCTCTCGTCAGCTGATGTTTTTCTTTGCAGCTGACGAGTGAGGACATTTAATCCACTTGGTCAGACAAAGAACGCTCATTAAAAATGTCAATGTTCCATGAATACTTTATCACGTACTATTTATACCGTCGTACTTCTATGACCGACGAAATCGAGGGGGTATATGGGGGCATATAGGGGAAATCTCACCAGGGAACAACCGATATACACTCAAACCTGTATTAGCGGCCGCCTGTGTAGAACAGCTACCTGTGTATAAATGCTACTCTTCAAATCATAACCCCCAAATAACACTTTCTATAGAAAACAACTTGGACTAAAAGGCCACCTGTAAGCATAAAATACATTTTTTAGGTCCAGAGGTGACCGTTATAGACAGGTTTTACTGTACTAAACTTCTTGAAATGACAGCATCTGACAGTAGCGTAACCCTTTGCCTTGGTTGCCTGGAAATAAGACTGCTGTTTGAAGTAGGATTATTCAAATTTTTTCAAACCTGAAGTCAATTTCTTTGTGATGCGAATCGTGGCACAAGATTTAAAACAATTGCTGATAAATAAAATTATTGTTTTTTCGATTAGAAGCTTTCATTCAAAGGCTTACTGCAATGACTAACAAGCAATTTGCTATTCATGCCCTGCATGATTCTGCTTCTTCCTCTTTCTAATTTGTGTGTGGAAATTGCGGCTCAAAGGCATACAGAAGATTGTCGATGTCCTTTTTCTACTGCATACGATATACTACTGGTAATTAAAAATGATTCAAAAAGTTCAAGTTAAATTGAATCATGAGCTGTCGACTAATCGATAATCTTGAAGTCAATCGAACAGCATCCCACTACAGTGAAACCTGTCAATAACGGTCACCTTTGGGACCTGATGAAAATGACCTTTATAGACTGGTTGCCTTTTTGTCCAGGTTGAATTCTTTAGAAAGTGTCATTTTGTGATTATGAAGAGTGGTATTTACACACAGCTGGCTGCTCTAGATAGGTAGACGATAATACAGGTTTGACTGTAGTCTCGAGCTGTTTAAAATGCAATGCAACTATCAGTCAACTTTCTACTGATTTTCTACTAAGTGAAACATTCAAGGGCTTGCTCCCAGACCCCATATGCATTGAACAGGGCCCTTCTGAAATCACTCCAGTAGACTTTGACGCGTAAAGCCCTGAGGGTCACCTTTATCTAATACGGGGTTAAGAGTTGTTAGATGGAATGATGAAGCAATGCTTTGAAAGAAGTATTTTGTATACATGTCATCACTGTATGTACTTTAATCCGTCCAGTGTATTACCATGGTATTACCTACAGTACAGGTATATCAATTACGCTACGCTTTTCTCATAATATGAGAAAATATATATTATGACATACAGTGAAACCTCGTTAATATCACTATGGTTTTCCAGTCAAAAATCGTGATAATAAGCGGGTCGTGATATTAAGCTGGTTAAAATAGTTGATTTTGACAGAGCTTGGTTTTCAAAGTAAAGTGATATTAAGCGGGTTGTGATATTAACCGAGGTGATATTAACGGGGTTACACTGTATTGTTAATTATTTAGTGCCTTCACATGTCAGGTTTGTGAAATATAACTGACATTTATTTCAATTCTCAAATATTTACATTAAAGTAAAGTATGTAAAACAATCTCGAAATAAATTAGATATGTTTAAAAAACAACAATAAAAAATGTCCGTAGCATAAAAATATAATAATAATAAAAAACCATACTTACAAGTAAAACACATGCCCAAGACTCGCAGCATCTTGAAATATTGTTACTTGGTCTCATTGCGGAATGAAGTGAAATCAACCGTCCTTGAACGCAAGATGTCTCTACTTTCCAGTTGTGAAGTTGTTTTCAAGTATTAAGTTGTTTCTCCTTTCCAGTTTTTGCTTGGTTCTTCCAGTGTGGTTAATAAAATACAAACTACTGGGAACTCTCCCATCTAACAAATTGTTGTATGAAGTTTTTAATTTGTAAGTAGTTCGTAAATAGGTTGTAATTTCAGAGGTATTTTTTTTAATTGAGGATATTATTGTATTTGCTTGTTAGATTAATTTTTATCTATTTATTTCTGATCTTGTATTAGGTGTTACGATTAAAATAAATAAATTTTGAGTAAAAAAATAGTTGAAAGAAAAGTTGAAAAAAAGTGAAACTTTATTCTGATATCTGGTGTACTGTATGTTGAATGTACCTCGTTACTGTGAACATTGTAATCTCGTTTCCGTAAATGTCATGGCGCAGTTCCTGGTTATTCACTGAGATGTTTGTTATCTTTCTATGGTGTGTCGTCGTGATTACGATTGTGTCTGTTATCGAAAGCGCTTGGTGTTAGTATTTGGAGTGTCCTGATTACTGTGTCGAGATCAGCATACAGTATAGTTTTTTTTAAATTTATGCTACGGATTTTTTATTTTTTAAATATATCTAATTTATTTCGAGATTGTTTTACATATTTTACTGTGATGTAAATATTTGAGAATTGAAATAAAAGCTATTTAGGTAAAAAGTATATCGTATCCGTTTGATCTTTCAACTAAATATAAATATATGTACAGTACATGTGGGTATGTATTTCTGTAAAAACGGCTTGACATACAAACCACAATCAGAAATAATAATTACTAGCTGGTCCGTGCTGCTGACGCAGCTGCGTTCAGCGTCGTTGCTTCGCATTCGTGCGTAGGCTAAGTAGTTCAACATAAATCGCACAATTCTCCGTTGTAGCCCATACAGTAAGCAGTGTCTGCTATGCGAACGTAATAAAATCATATTTAAGACATTATAAATCATACAAATAGTTAACATAATAAATAAATAGCGACTTGATTCACATATTATGCAACAAGGGAGAACGTTTACAGTAGTTGAAGGCCCTGATGACAAAGATTATAGCTACGGGCCTTTGTAGCGAGAACTTGTGTAATCTCTGCCTCTAACTACAGTATATAATTAAATATAAATATTATTAAATAAATGCTGACTTAAATATGAGGCAATTTACTCCGTTGTAGAACGCGGCAAGCGTGGAAACGAGTCTAATGTTTAAGTTGACCACGTGATTTCAATTGGCCAATGAGATTGTCGTAAAGTTGTTAGCCAATCATGTTGTATTTCCGTTTTGTATATATTTGGTAAAAGTTGTTAGATTTGATTACTTGCTCTGAGGCACTGATTGCTTCGAAGACATGCTACTATTGTGGTAGTTTCAGTATGCTGAGTCTTCTTTGGAGTCAAGTCAAGTTGATTGAGGGTAATTTCATAGGGAAATTACAGTTGAAAGCTGAAATCTCACTGGGAGATTTAATTGTCTTATTGGGAGACAACAGCTATTAGAAAACACCAGAAATGGAATGACTGTGCTAAAGTTAAGTCCTAAGGAAAAGAAAACAGTCCTCTGCTCAGTCTTGGTAGAAGCACGAAAAGTCATTCTCCCATTTCTTCATCCGTTATCCCGAGTTTCACGCTAGCACGTTCATCAGACGGCTGTATAAATGTTGGAGTAACGGATTAAATTCCTGCACGTGTGCATCGGGACTTTTTATCATAGTGTAGGCAGGTAATAGTCTCACGCCACATCGCTCTTAATTGTTTTATATTTTAATAATTAATTAATATGCCATTATAGAATATTATGCAAGATACAAAATATGCATAAATTATAATTATTTACAACTAATGAATTGATACTAAATTATAATTTAAAGTATGAGACTAGAAGTTACAAAGATGAAAGAGGAAGTAGAATTTTATAATCATTAGTTGCAAGCCTGAAACTTGGTTGGCACGAATGAACGAGTCAACATTATAACTCAGTGTATAGGCATGAACACAACAGCTCAGAAAACAATGAGCACTTTACAAAGAAATATAGCTCACAAATGGAGATAATAAATGAAGTATTTAACCGGAATGCAATTTTTTTAGTTTTGCTATTTATTGCAAAACGAAATATATTTGAGCCATTGAATACGTACGAACTACGAAGGTATGCTGTATGAGAAGCCCAAACTTAAACTGATAGGAATTGCGTTGACATAACATTTATAGAATTACCTATAACACGACAGCGCCGTTCTTTCCTTTGTTGAATTGAGACCGTCAAAATGAAAATTATACGCACGATGCT
The DNA here is from genome assembly GCA_900245855.1 of Calvadosia cruxmelitensis. NCBI lineage: Eukaryota > Metazoa > Cnidaria > Staurozoa > Stauromedusae > Kishinouyeidae > Calvadosia > Calvadosia cruxmelitensis. Next base: position 23,838 of record OFHS01001343.1, read on the forward strand.
ACACAAAAGAAACTAAGAGAGTTTGATGGAATGTCAAGTTAAACTGAGAAGCTACATTAGATGTTTTCTACTCCTTTCGATAAATTTGGTCCACTTGCCTTCATATGTGATGGCCGATCGTTCAGTGGAGAAGCTCCAGGGACCTTATTCATGGAACAGGTGGACAGGGGCGGTGCCATGGGGTGGACTGGGGGGACGCGTCCCCCCAGTTGAAGTTTAGGTCGAGTTTTCAATTCCTCCAAATCCGTCAAGAAACTCGCCATAGGGGAGGGGGATTTTGGAGGCGTCGTAATTACACCCAGTAAGCTATTGTTTCTTAGCATGTTGAAGGAGACTTGAGAGAAGCAATAATGTTTGAAAATGTCATCCAGATGAAAGCAATTTGCAAAATTGTGAGGGATATTGTCAAAAATTTTCGGGGCTTCGCCCCGAAGCGCCGCCCTGGACCCGCTTAACAGTGCAAAAGCGACCCGCCAGCTGTACTTCAAATCAACATTGGTCATAGCATAGGTTTTGTCCCCTCCAGATATTTTAGGCTAGCGCCGCCACTGCAGAGGTGGACAAAAGCGTAGTCCGGGGCTAAAAAGTACCGAGTCTGGACTAAATTGCTAGTCTGTATAAGGGAGTTGAGATTTAGTCCAGGACTGCGCTTGAGTCCAGGTCCATGGATAAGGCCCCACAGCAGCCTGAAAGGAGTGACTGTAACACGCTGTGGTTATAGTTTGGTCGGCTTCTCACTTGCTGTTAGGAACTGTGTCTATGTCTGTTTATTGAAAGACCGAAAACGGCTTACAAGAGCAACGATAATTCCTCACCCACCACCCGTTTTAATCCTGTCAAAAGGTGACGTCTATGGTATGACGTACAAGCAAATTCAAACACGTGGTTTTAAGCGAGCTGAAATCGACCAGAACAAATCATTATTCGAATCCACGTGTGTCGTTGTTTGTTTACTCTTACCGTTCAATCTGTCCTAAGCGACCACCCAAGGGACCAATTAAAGAGGTGTTTTGGTCGCTTAAGACAGGTAAATGATATTGCTTGAGTTATAAATGAGTCATATGAAGATTGCAAGTGGTCGCTTAGAACAGGTATTACAATTACTGTTCAGTTAAAATCAAGGCGCCTTGAATTCAGAGATACATCTAGCGTTTTCGTCGCTTTCTTGAACTTCATCCTATTCCAGCACCGGTTGATCCCGTACCCTCTGAGCCTGTTTTGGGCGGCACCCTATCTGGGAAATTTCCACCCTGCTTCGGGCAGTGCATATCACATAGTACAGGCACTGTATTTTCGTCTTGGAAATTTAAGCATCAGGTCGGAGATTGTGAAATAAAGAATCTTTAAAGGAGAGTTTTCGAATAGAACGTTACTCTTATTCTCTCAATGCTCGGCATCCTGACAGATTAATGCCAAATAGTATATAGGCGACAGAGCTGGAAAGCTGTGTCTATCCGATTCGTCGTAATTCTTTGCGCCCCGTTTTTGTCTGGAGATAATATATAAAGACAAACTTCAACTATTTCAATTTTAACTATTTAAACCGTTTTGAACAAAGCAATGATTGTACATAGTTTGTATTCTTAAAAGTATATTAGGCTTGTATTTGTGTGATAGGTTTGTGTTATGAAACTCGATGGAATTAAAGTCATACGCGCTTTGTAAATTAACTTATAGACTTAAGTCCCAATGTGTCTTATGTATTAGTAACTCGTGTATAGAATAAATTGCCAGAATGTTTTGCAAATTGTGGCGGCTTTGCATCTCAGCGGCATTTTGGATAAGCATGGAGAGAAAGTGACGTAATGCTTGACGCCCCTCATTGGTCGAAAACGAAGTGCACGCATTCGAGGCTGATTTGAATTCTTACTGGAGTACAGAAAAGGTACAGATCACGAACTGTACCCCATTTGAGGCATATCTGTATCCTTTGTTCTTAGCGTGTACTGTTCCTTTAATTTACATTTGTATTTTGGCTTTATGTAAATGGAAGTTATTCTTTCCTTTATCTGCTAGGTATGATTTTGACAAATAAACATACATCCATACATTAAACCATATACATACAGTACATATGATCTGATAATTAAGACTACCTAAGACGCACATTTGATCTGATCCACTGTGATATGTGTGTGATTTGCGTAGATCTGAATGTGTTCTACACTGAAAAACTATTTTCTAGACAAGAATTGTTAAGTATCAACTTTGGCTGGAAGAACAATAGCAATATTTATACTTGGCTTAGTAATTTTTGGCTTGCTGGGTGGACAAGTATTTGTTTACTAGATATAAGAATAATCTTCTTTGAAATGAGAAATTTTGTTCTTAAAATGGGAACGCTATTTTTGCAGTGTATATGAGAAGCGTCCTTTAGTTACAACGGAAAGCAGGAACAACAATGTCTTCGGTCGTGAGACGCATTATTAAAAAAAGATTATAATATTCGATAAAATTAAATTACAGAGGAATAAGAAAAGAGGTTATATACATTAAGAAGAGGTTGAATAAGCGAGGCTAACGCATCACACTTTGATGAAGAAGTCCCCGAGGGAAAACAATCTCTTCCCGCTTTCGTCTTACTCTCTTTAAAATTAAATTGAGTGATGTTGATAATGAAGCGTTCATATATCCTTCTTCTTAATTAACGACGCCCTGTTGCCTAGCCACTACCTAACTCATTAGTGCTACAGTGAAACCTGTCTATAACGGTCACCTCTCGTACCAGAGAAAAATGACCTTTATAGACAAGTGACCTTTCTGTCCAGGTTGATTTCTATAGAAAGTGTCATTTTGGGGTTATGAAGAGTGGCCTTTATACACAGATGACCGCTCTATAGAGGTGGCCACTAATACAGGTTTGACTGTAGTGGCAAGCAATGTCCCAAACGCATTTATTTGCTTTTTTCTGATGGGTCTCTTACAAGCACAACCTTGTGGTGGTTGGGCAACGGTCTTTATCGTTCTGGAACGCCCAGTTGAGATTACATCTACTTATCGCCATTGACTACGAATTGATTGTCGTACGATACAGTAGAAATTACTTTATGGCGTCAATTTCAAAAGGAGATTATTTCTTATTACGTCATGTATTTTCTTGGTTCCCTGGCATGTTTCAATCTAAATCAGCTAATCTGAAGTGGGCTACTCACGTTTAGATTTACCTGGATTTACACTACGCAACGCTTGGAAAAAGGTAAGTTAACGTGCTGTTGTGGTTGAAAGCAAGCGCTCCCCTTCGCTGATTAAATCAGTTCTAATAGTCTATCAGTGGCAATGCTTATCTGCGACTCTAAGTCCCTTGAGCATGAAAAATCAGTCGAGTAATGTCTGCATATTTTGCACCTGCGCAGGTGGCCACCTCAACTGAGCCTGTTTATAACGAGTCTCCTGTCCTTTAATTCTTCTAGTTACAGTCTCTTGTTTCAGTTCCACTTTTTTCTTCACCCAAAAATTCAGTTTTGAATCAAAATCGATCAAAAAGCAACTAAATTCAATTAAAACTTCTTAACTGCTTAAGCCAATGAGACTAAAATCCCCTCCGGCTGTGCTTCATCCCATCTAAAATAAATCTACAAAGTTTGATCTAGTCACTTGGGTAAATGTACCTCAAATGCTCTCCGCGTCTTCCGCTATTCTTCCATCACCTATTATATAGCCACTTATAAATTTGCCTAAAGAATAATAAAGTGTAATCCCGTTAATGTCACCTCGGTTAATATCACAACCCGCTTAATATCACTTCACTCTGAGAACCAAGCTCTGTCAGAATCAACTATTTTAACCCGCTTAATATCACGACCCGCTTATCACGAATTTTGACTGGAAAATTACTGTGACATTAACGAAGTTTCACTGTAATAAGCGGGTCGTGATATGAAGAGGGTAGAAATAGTTGATTCTGAAAGAGCTTGGTTCTCAAAGTGAAGTGATATTAAGCGGGTTGTTATATTAACCGAGGTGATATTAACGAGGTTTCAATGTACATATCTTGTTGTCCCTCGTGGGATTTGAAGCCTTGACCTTTCAATCACGAGTCCGATGCTCTCCCACTGCGGCGCTTGTATGCAGCCGTTTGCTCCGATAAAATGAAGTTTACACAGTAGCTTAATAATAATAATTTAAAAATAATTTATGTATTTATATAGCGCTATTTCCAAGAAATTGTTCAATGGCGCTTAAGAAGCTAGACCACTCCAGTGACATTGAATTTGAAACAAAGCAACCAAAGCCCCCTTGAGTAGTTTTACAGAGTGGTAATATTTCTGGTATCATTATATTATTAAATGCAATTAAATTTTTCTTATATGATTAATTTTTGTGTTTATTATAGTTCAGTTTCTTATCAAACATCTCATACGCTGTATACGCTTATATACACCGTACTGTTTTTATGTACTACTCAAGGTTTAATTTTAGAATTGTTTTCTTAACTTACTGTTTTAACTCGCCATATTGTAAAACGTATCTGTACAGGTAACTGGGGATTGGAGTTCTCCTTCTCCAGTAATATGCGAGAATAAATAAAATATATGATGATGATGATGATACGCTACATCTTTGTACAACATTTTCAAAATGCATTCTGTTAATTAATTAATGACCCAGTTAAAAGTAATACATTATCTGGATACAGTGTAAACCCGTTAATGTCACCTCGGTTAATATCACAACCCGCTTAATATCACTTCAGTTTAAAAAACAAGCTCTATCTAAATTAACTCTATCTGAATTAACTATTTTAACCTGCTTAATACAGTCACGACCCGCTTATTACGACGAATTTTGACTGGAAAATTATAGTGATATTAACGAGGTTACACTGTACTTACTTTTGACTCACGGTTAGATAGATAGATAGAAGTATATTTCAAAACCCATAATCAGTACATACAATGTCTACAAGATGTTATTAGCTAGGGTATATTTACAT
>OFHS01001344.1:15959-28761 GCA_900245855.1 Calvadosia cruxmelitensis
AACGCTTCGGTTTTGTCTTCCATAACTACAAGCTACAATAATTAGACAATGAACTTGTATGAACCTCTTAATTCCCCTTGTCTCTTTTAAGGGCACATTATGCAAAAGAAAAAGCCGTCCAACGCTTCGGTTTTGTGGTTCTGGACATAGAATATCCTCAGTATCAAAAATTGGTGAGTTTTCCAAACTTCAAGTAAAGGGCATTGACGTTAGAAGCAGTTCCTAAATGATAACTTCGCCCGTTAGAGTTCAACATTTCGAATCCATTTGCCATAACCAGGGCATCCAGGTGACATTCGGAAAGCCAGCTTTATTCGAGTCATGATGTTTGAAGAGATCATACGATAAATTGTATCAAGTATTGGGACACACTAAAATGTTTATAATTCTCATGTAAATTACGACAGATATAGACAATTATTAGCACCAAACACTACAATAAAAAAATACTGCTGTCAATTGGCAAAGTGCAGTTCTGATGCATTTTGGGATTCAAGCTATTACAGCCACGTGTTTCTGAGCTGAAATCGACAAATTTGATAGCCAAGAACAATATTTGAAATCGATCATCATAGAAAAGAGTATGGTTGACTGCATATAGAACAATGCCATTTGTGGTGTCGTCCCATATGGCAGAGGTTAACTAGCATAAAACAGTACATAAACCCCAAAGTATCAAGAGTGCACTTGGTCAATTCAAGCTATTGCTACGCAATACCGAGCATGTCCAAACAAAGAAGAGAGTAAACAGTACTAGTCGATAAGTTATGACTTACGGGCTTCCCAAGCAAGCGCAAATGCGAGAAACAATCCAAACAGCAAAAGCTTCATGTTGATCTGAAAGAAAATGGGAACATTTTCATCATTCCTATATGTTGCGTACTGAAAAACGTTAAACGTTTCATGTCGACCAGAGTCGTATATTTATAGATATGCTTCATTCTAATGTATATTGCTAAATTTCCATAATGTGTTCATGATTTATGTATGCCACCTCTAATTGCAGTGTAAGAGCTATGTATGCAGTATATATCCTAGTAAAAAGTTCTTAGTTGCTTGACTCGCACAATAATGGCATAGAATACATACAATCATGTTGGATGTACCGTAAATACTAGAGAGCTATTGTAAACATAAATTATTATTATTATTCTATATTGATTTTGTTATCATATGCGATTATGTTAATCCTTAAATCAATACGACAGAACTATCAGGTGAACTCTGTTGCTGTAGAGACAATAATGTGTAAAGCCTTATATCAGATTTCTTGAAGAGATAGTCTTGAATAGTCTTGAACTGACATCAGTAAAGGAGTAAAGAGGAACCTTTTCTCCCTAGGCACTCTATATATAGTTTATAACAGTTGAGACATTTTCAGCCATTTTTGTTTCTTCGAAATGATGCCTTTTATGGCTCCCGACAAGCAAGCTGTATAACCTAGGTCGTAGTTCATTTCCCAAAAAGGTCAATGAGATCAAACAGTAGCAAACATGCAACAAGTTCCGATGGAATCGACGAAAGATAGCATTAAATGTCCAAAATGTAGTAACTTCTCCTCCTAGTCCAATTAATTAGCAATGCAGTTCAACACGGTCATGCCATACGTGTATGGCGAATGCAGTGATTGATGACATTATATAAATATATTTTAGATCACATAAGCCAATGTGCGAGTATTGTAACGACATTTTCAGTACTATGAATCTACAATACAATCACCTCGCAGTCACGTTCTACCTAACAAATTTAATGTTAAAAAATATAATATTACCTAAAATAAATTAGCCTATAATGTTTACAATTTAAAAATGTCATGCACGTAAGGTGCTGTAAGGTATTTGTTCATGTTAAAAGACGGTAATTTTTATTAATGAAGATAAAGAAGTTAAGAAAAATAAAACAAGAATAATAAGTTAACAATAAAACGTAAACATCATAGATACAGGTTACTTACCAACTTAGAAGAATATTGTCTTTTATAAGATGATGCAGGATGATTTGAAAATTCTGCTTCAAATTTATAGCAACTCAAACGCCAACGCCTGTTGACTTCCGATGTTTGACTTGTAAAGGTCGCGTCCTTTGTTTCTTTATTTTTCGAAATGATGCTTAAAATATGTCACTGGTTTAGTGGAGTGATACTTGACCATTTGCTTTTAACAGATAAACACGTGCGTTGGATAGTAATTGATTGATTGGAACTGTTTTCTCAGCTTTGTGTGGTAAACCCGTGCACTCAAGACTTATCAGCATTTCCTGCTGATTTCTCAAACACTTGGTAACAATTTTCATCGGAAATCGTTTGGCAGTTTGATGATACTGTACCTTCTAGAAGCTACTAAGATTATGAACAGCCTGTGGCATCAGCTGGACAAACATGACAGCCCTTCTCCCCAAGCAGCATATTGTTTCATTCAGGATTTGTAAACCATCAGATCTCTACTCCACGCTGAATTCAGTTTTGAATGGAATCGAATAATCCAGACTGAATTGAATTGTTATCAATTCTAAATCAAACTACAGCAGAATTGTGAGGTAGTATAAAATACAATAAAATTTCTAACATCAAAACAGATCGAAGACTTCACGAGGATGAAAAATGTATGCAGGCTTACAGCACGAAGACTGTTTGCTGTAAGTTTGAACGACGTAATCGTTAAAGAAATACCAAATCAAAACACTATGCACTATTCGTTATGTTTTTGTAATCCAAACATGAAACTTTCATCGTCAGAACAGATACTGGGCTACTTAAATGCAATTAAATCCAAATTTAACAGATAAGTATATTGTCAGACTGATTTATCAATTCACTGCTATTAACATAGCATATCTCGCCAATCCTAGACTCGATTCGGTGTCTCCCGTCTGGAACCCACGCCTACTACGTGACGTCGATATTGTATAACGGGTGCAGTGTACCAAAGTACCTTACATGGCTTGTCGTGAAAATGGCATACCATACAACGAGCGGCTGCAATCCCTCGTTTTCTGGTCTATTGAGGTGCGGCACACCAGGCGTGATTAGTCTATATTGTGCAGATTAATCCAAAATAATCTTTCTGTACATTTTATTTAAATAAGTGGTAGAAAAATCAAACACAGTTTAGAAGTAATAGACCTCAAGTAAAAGTGCCTGAAAAAATGTAGTAAAAGAACGCTTTTGATTTAATGCAAATTGTAATTAACCCTTCATTATAAAACTTTAAATATCGTTTATATGGCTTGAAATACATTACTCTCTCTCTCTCTCTTTCTCTTACTAATAGATAAAAATATGTGTGAGTACATATTTATACCATATAGAAAACGAAATAAAAACTAAAAATCATTACAGAAAAGGGTAACAACAATTTAAAAAGATTATATGATCATGGGACGTCCCACGAGTCTGTATCTTGTTTGGAAAACCTAACAGTTAAAATGGTCACAATATAGTTTAAAAAGTACAATTAGCATCTACGTGCTGAACTTAGAAGTTGGGAAGAAAAGGAAATGATAAAGGGATAGAAGTGGTTAAAGATAAGTAAATAAAGAAATCACAGGAGGGAAACATGACATGGAAAAAGAAGGACTCTTAATAATGATAAGAAACCAGTAAGGGAAAGAAATCTTATGTACTACACATGTAGCAACAATAAGAGTACAGTGTAAGTAATAATTATTCAAAAATAAACTTTTACTAGCAGAATTATATAATTATGGGAGTCCGCGTGTGCAACTCAAAGTCGAAGTCAAACTTCTTTCAAGCTGTAGGAAAGAAAATATCTGGATAGAGTCAGATAGAGCCTATATTTTGAAAATTTCGAAAATAAAACAATAAAAATCTTCGTTTTCCGGCAAAGAATATCTTTAAAAATACAACTGTTCTGTGCACAAGATGAGCAAATACCAAAAATGATAGAATGCTTCAAGGAAAGTAATTTCGATAGATACAGGTCATGAATTTGAGGATGCCAATATTTTCATAATAGGCTTCATCATGAGTCAGGAGATTTATTCCAACAATGCATCGAACATATTTTTTTGCAGCAGTGGAACCGAATTTCGTTTGGAGCTATTTCTTTATATTACAACGCCATATTCAACGTGTGCTTAACGATTTTGTTATATATTTGGATTTTATTTTGAATGGAAAGAAATTGCGTTTCAAATATTTTGAATCTAGTCATTGTTGATTTTTAGACATGCAGTAATTATAAACGGGTGGAAAAAGATAATAGGTCTATCTTGTATCTTCTATATTGCCTTGGAGTTAAATTTAAACAAATAAAATTAAGAGAGGAAGAACCAGAGTCTTGTAAGGCTTGAACAGAAATGTGTTATGTCATGATCCGTTGTGATCGAAGTGTGTATGTGTACAGTATGTGTGATCTGGATGTGTTCTATTTAGGACGAGAGTAATCATACGGAGAGCAAGACACCAGTGTTTTCGGTCATGAGACGTCATTCAGGAATGAATATAATTCTAGATTACAATAATTTACAGGTGAATACGGAAGGAGGCTATACATTGAATAGAGGTTTACTTAAAGAGGCTGAGTAAGCGAGGCTCGTTCACAACAAAATGTTATTGGATTTATGACAAAAAGCATTCGGATGAAATATTAGAACAAAAAAAGTGAAATTTATGATTTTCTATTAATTTTATGATCTTCTTCCAAGATTCGAATCGTAAAATTATAGTCCAGGTTTAATAAGCTTATCAGTCTATATAAGCTTAGCTCTTACGATGCATGGACAAGTGGCAAACTTAATACATGGACAATTAAAATTTAATTTCATTTTATTTTATATTATGCAGCAATAGACATTAAAATAAATGTCTATTAAAACTGTTCCAAATTGACATCAGATAATTCTAACTTAAATTTCGTTAACGATTCAAAGCGTTTATTGACAAATAATATATTGGCAATGTTTTCTATTGCTTTACTTTGCTCAACGGATGCTAATTACCAAGACGTTAAAGAGATATCTCTTCATGCCTCAGAATAAGTTGATGGAGTAGATGCATCAATGACGTAAAATTTCGTGACTTGGTTATAAAAATCGATTGCTTAACCTTAAGTAGACTAAGAGGCGTAAGTCAATAATTGCTTCGGTTGCATGTGTTTTCATGTGAATTTTCAATATATGTCATAGGACGCCCTCAAACAAAACATTGTCAAGAAAGTTCGTGCGCGCAAACGGCGAAGAGTTCATTCACATAAATGCCGTTTACATGAGAAAGAGTCAATCAGCTGTGTAAATATAATACTTAATTAAATGGGTCATGCTGAGGATTTGTGATTTGTTTGTTTTGGATTTGCTTCCGACAAAGCAAAGTATTTTCTATCGCGTGTTTTTGTCTGTCACATATATACGCTGATACTTCACCAAGATTTAAACATTGATGTTTAATTCCATTTTGTTGGTTTGATAATTCTCACAAGATGGTTTCAAATATCATCTTACTTGCTCTGATTGGAGTAGCAAGCGCCATGCGTGAGTTTGCAATATTTGATATATTCTCATATCCAGCATTATAATGATCAATATTCGCAATGAAACAATTAAGCATTTCTCTTATATTTGCAATGCTGACTAATAGAACAGTTGCTAAATTTATCATAGCTCCGGCAAACATTAACTTCGTTTAGTTCTTATATTGTTGTTGCAACGAAATTGTTTAGGATAAGAAATATTTTCGCAGCAATAAATTCTATCTGATAATGATTTCATTGCGGACACGAGGAATCTTATCAGAATCAGTGCTTATGGAAATATGAGTTTATTTTGAACTCTTTGGAACACCATGGCGTGCAAAAATAGACCAAATACGTAATATATTTAAAAAAATACTTCTTGGAATGAAACAATGTTCTCTTATATTAAAAGAACCATATTTTTGTAGTGTATCAACGGATGTTAACATAGAATGTTATTATTTATTGAAATGGAGTTTGATATCTTCTGCTTATAGCATTCAGAATACAACTATTTGAAGGAGATATTGTTCTTACAAATGACCTGATGAAAAAACTGAATGGTGGAGCTTCCGCATATGACGCTGCAATTAACAATAAATGGCCTAATGGAATTGTTCCTTATGTGTTCAATTCAAAGTTCGGTAAGTTCTAGAAACATCAAGATCTTATGAGCTGCATTAATTTCTAATTGTTCAATACTTGTCACAAGATTCCTCAACAATTCAGTTGTGAAATATCTTTTTGGAGATGCAGTAAACAAGGGGGTAGTCAGTACTAATGAATCTGCACTCGCCATCATTTTTCAGCATCCTTCAGTTGAGAAATTGAGAGCTGGGATGGCATGCATTAATGCTTTAGACGAGTACGGATTGCTAACTCTCAAGACGTACATATTTAGAATTGTGTGTGAATAGTTTTCGTTTCACGTATGCTATGTTTACTTTGACCTTGAATCTAACTTCAATGCGATGTATACATATATGTATTACTCCCAATTTTCGTTTGGATTCTTTGTCATCACTAAGTGTTCCAATAAACAAGCCGCTTTTTATACGGAATCACGATAGACTTTCACACGTATGTATTCTGGCCATAGTTTATCTAGCTCTTGCTTTATTTTCTTTGATTATTTGAAATAAATGTCTATCCATCTACAAGTAAGTTATTCTTAAAATATTTCTTCGAATTTTCTCAAGCGGTTTTTAAGACGATGCTCTTTTCTTCCTTCTTTTATGCCAGAGCAAGATCCATCTATAGGAATACACGCTAACCATTAGAAGTTTCAGGAAGTCAGCTGTTCACTGCAACTCACATGCAGAATCTTTCTGGTGTATCTGTTTAGTACGATTCTAGTATCATCCTGTAAATCTTGTCTGAGAAATATTGGAAACTTTCTAAGATTAGTCCCGATTAGTAGAAAATGAAGAATAAGGAAGAAATACGATATTGCATAGTTTGCAGATGTTAGATACTCTGTTGATACTGTCTAGAAATTATACAGATAAACAGACAGCTTGAAACAGTAGTTATGTAAAAATGTGTAATCCAATATAATTCATTTCCATTCGATAGAGATATATAACATTACTCTATGATTATTTTCAATACTTGCTGTTGTACTTGCTGCAATACTTTGATAATGTTAGTTGCTAGAGTGTTGAACCACTTTTATCAAAATATCTTATCAGCTTAATTTTACATTAACATCGCCTTAGGGACTGGTGCTCGACGCTTAGCAAGAGAAGCAATATCTGAGCTGGAAAGAGACACATGCCTTAAATTCACACCAAGAGTGCGACAAAGAGATTACATTGAGTTTATTGGCAGTCGCGGGTAAGTAATCGCCTAGAAATAAAAAACAAATAAATAATTAGGAAAATTTAATATTTACAGCCGAAATCAATTCAAAATCCTTTTTCAAATCTTTGCTTACGCATACAGTATCGATCAATAATGATACAGCAATTATGTTCGGAAAAATAAAATATTTTCCTGATTAAAGTTCCAACTTGTTTTAAAAAAATAGATTGGTCTCGGAAGAAATGTTTAGCTTTACTATAATTAAGAATTTTGCCCTGAATTGTTAAGCTTTGCCCAAGTGGTAGCAGTATTTCTTCAGCTTTTCACATTCTTATAGTGTGCCAGACATGTTGAAGGTAATCTGATCTTGAAATTACACTTGATTGGAACGGTTTTACTGGCAAGCTACAGTACTGCTGCATCGTTCTTGTTGTACTGTGCAAGTAATATCATCATCATCATATACTTTCAAACATTTCGAAAGAGGCACATCAACAAAATCATTAAAATTTACAATTTACAATTTATAATAGCCTACTAAATCTTGTAGTAATGGATTAAACGTTTAAAACCTTGCATGCTACTTCCATAAATAATTATTACTTGTTTTATAAAAAGATTGCATTACGTTCCGCGATAAAAATTGTCCCTTAACGTGGTCAAGTTCGTCATCCCTCTTCTCAGTAATATCAATACCTCGTTTAGGAAATGAATATCATTTTGTGACGTAGTATCTACTGTACGTGTTGCATTTATTACTGTATACTGTATACATCAGCCATAGGGCGCTTGAGAGGGTCACCCTTCTCTTAGTATACATAAAATGTTTGGCCTATTTTGTGCTATAGTTCACCATGTGTTACACTTACAATAACACTACATCAATTCGGATATCATTGACTCATATGAATAGAACAAAGCAGTACTCTCAGCTCTCTTTCTGTACACTTTTCAATCGCATTTTCTTGTACCTTTTTTGTGCATGGATGTATCTTTTGCGCTATAGATGTTCGTCTCGCATTGGAAAGGGTCGTGGAAGGCAATACCTCAACATTGACAATGGATGCATGAATAAAGGCAGTGTCATGCATGAGCTAATGCACGCAATTGGCTTCCATCATGAACAATCCAGACTAGACAGAGACAATTATATTAAAATATACTGGAAGAGAATCGAGAAAGGTTAGTACTTCTGACATTCACGGTTGGAAGGAAAATGTTTCTTATATTTCACAAGTTCATCTACAGCCAGCAACACATGTAAACTTGACGCATAATTTTGTGATTTGGTTCCATAACTTCAGCAAAATACCTTCTGCAAGGCATGATTTTTAACAGATAGCTCATGGAAAATATCCATCATGTAAAGATCAATGCTCGGCCATTGAGCATCTATAGGCAGTTTCCTCATGATGGGCTGAAACGATACAATACAACTTGCTTCATTCGTGATCTATTGCGTAAGTATTGAGGATTGTTCTGCAGTGTGTCCGATGAAAATGTATTGTATTGAAATATATACAATACACTTTTAATTAATTAGTAAGCGTCCCCGAAACCTTGTCCGTGGAAGAGCCATTATCTCTGCTATGTCGCTTCTGTGGATTATTCCCTGCCGTAATTAATTAATTTCAAGCAATTACTCCTTCTTTTTTTCTTTTATGATGATATCTTATTCATTTTAGACATTTGATCTACCACTTTTCAGGCATGGAATTTAACTTTGACAAGTACTCTCATGGTGAAGCAGATTATCTTGGCGAGCCGTACGACTATGACAGTATCATGCATTATAGGCCAGCAGCTTTCGGTAATGGAAAAGTTACGTTGGAGGCAATCGGTGACCCTAAAAGATCACTCGGCCAAAGAGATCACCTAACGGACATTGATAAGCGTCAGGTCAATAAACTATACAACTGCAAAGTGACACAACCAAGCAAAGCACCATCAACGAAGCCTCCAACAACAAAAGGTCAGAAACAGTACTTTTAGAGCAGGAATTTAAGTTGAAGTTTTAATGTACAGTAGATTAATGTGTCGCTGGTCTCCATCAATTACTATGTGATTAAAATGTTGAAGTATGTCAGGTCTGGGATATAATCAACGCTTAGAAAAAGCTGCTAGCAATGAAAAGTGGTCTCTTGTCACAGGTGGTCTCTCAAGTCAGGTAAACTATACTGTTTCAATAGTAAATATCCACTTTGAATATAACATACTTACGACGTTCGTTCGCAGAAAACATCTGAGTCATAATACGGGTTTGATTTCCTACCTCTAGCTAATTCAGATTAAGATTGGAAACAAAACTTCGATTGTTCCATCTTATCCTTCTAAGAAGAATTTGAATAAAGCAGACACAAATGTCACTTGATCAGTACAAGATAGGAAATACTATACACCCTATATATCTATATCACAAGTATACACGGGTTTAGAAAGCAGATGCATCAGTATCGTTACCTAAATTTGTGGAGTCAGAGGACGAGTGGATCATCAATCCCATATAGTTTGAGGAGTTCAACATTGAATACTACCTCTTTAGAATAATATTTGGATTCGTTTTATAAGATATCATTATGTCCTTGATATAATTGTTTTAGAGTGTTCTGTTTTTCTCTGCCTCCAAGGTATTATCACTTCATGGAATCTAAGCATAAGCGTACATGCATACATGCATACATGCGTGCTATATAGTGGAAATTTTAGAGGTCCTGATGCAGCCAAATATACACATGTTGCTTAAGTAAACTAATTATATCGGAAAAATGATGCTGATATTGTCTTTAGATTCAACTTTAAAATGGTCCGATAATTTTTTGCAGGTAACTGCAAAGACCTCGACTCGCAATGTCCAGCCCTTGCTAAAGATGGTCACTGTACTGCATTCTGGGTTCGAGCTTTTATGAAAGCCAAGTGCCGAAGAAGTTGCTATTTCTGCTGAATTGCATTAGCTACCACGAACTGCCTTCATTCCACTTTCTCTTCACAAATGTTATAATTGTTTTCAAAGAATGTGTAAAGTCTGCTCAAATACAAGAAAATTAGAATGAACATTTACTCTATTACTCTTATAATGTGTTGTACTATTGGCGTCTACATTAGTCTAAGTATTCTTATACAGCTTTAAAATGGAAGATAGTTTTCATTTCAAAATTGTATTCGATACATCTGAGAGAAAGTAATGGCAATATTTACATTTGGCTAAAATTGTTTGGCTTATAGCGTGTACTAGATTCAAGAATATATTCCTTTACATGAACATTGTTGCATTGCATACATGTAAAAGAATCCCGTAGCCTTTCCTGCAGATCATTTAAAAGTCGAATAATTCTGATCTTGCCCTATGCCCCTATGTCACAAAATATATTGGCTGCATTATCTAAAAATGGATGATATCCATTTGCTCTAGAAGTATAAGACTGCTACGAGGAGGATATGTTTATTAAAAACTATACATGTGCCACTTTCTTGGATGAATATTACAACCTCTTCTGCGTGTGATCCTGGTCTGGAAGCCTCTCATTTCTGCATAGTTTGCGGAGGTCACCTAATGCGGAGTTCACGGTGTATTGCCTAAGTATATATATCTTGTAAACGATAGATACTTAAGCAATATACGGTGACCTTCGCATCAGGTACCATCTATTGTGTATAGATTTTTAAATCAATAAATAGTTCTAGCAAATCTGTGAAATGGAATAACGTTATTCGTTAATTAATTTTCTGCAATTAGAATTAATGTTAAATAAACCTTTTGTAAAATTAAAAGCTATAATAATTAAAATATATTCCTTTAAGCTATACAATCATTACGCACTACTCAAATGTCTCGTCGTTTTATACGCTATAAACGTATTCATTGATCAATGAACATATCAACATAGGGTTACGATGTAGGATTGATATCTCTATACGTTTAGTGCGCGTTTATTAACATTTTAATAATGTTTGACTTATATCGTATACTAGATCTAAGAATATATTCCTTGGCATGAAAATTTTTGTATTGACATGAAACATATTGCCATCATTCTTTTGCAACACCGTTTCCCTCAAATTGATAGCTAGTTGAAAGCAGAAACTGAATTATCTGATCCAATCTCTGACGCCGAGTACAATACGAAAGACTCGTATAACAACGCTAATGTTGTGGCTCGTACAAAGTTCATGTTTGCAGGAAAGGTTCTTCCGTTTGATGCCGCTTCAAGAACGTACTTGTCTACTGAAGAATACTTGGCAACCGACCGGTAAATACGTAACTCTTGCGTATCAAATAATTCAACCCCCTCTTATTCTTCTGCAAAACAACTTGGTTAGGTCATCATTAAGCCTGAACTCGTGCATTTAGAGTGGGGTGCAAGCAAACAAACTCAATAACCCGCAATATCTTTCTGAATGTGTAAATATTGACTTTAGAAGTGCTTCACATGTTAGCAGCTGAGAGAATAATATGCCGCAGACGCAATCAAACAATTGCCACGAAACTATATCATACGAATCACAATCATATCGTAGATTCTAGAAGATAGACGAACAGAGGAGACGATATCAGACCAATAACACTTTCAATCGAGACATCGTCATCATGGAATTTCACGCCTTTCTTTTGATCTTGTTTTGTGTCTCCACTTATGCGTTGCGTAAGTCACAGAAGCACTAATGTATACATAACTTTACTACATAACTATGTTAAAATATTGTTGCCTAATCATGTTGATTTTTTAATGACATTTAATCTAATGTTGCATGAGATTATTAATATGAAATAGTTTTCTAACATTCAAGTAGTTTTAATTGTAGTTACATTCTAGATTAATTTTTCTTTAATTACTCCTGTGTTGCTTTAAGATTAAGCTTTATTTATTTATGTTTTTTTTTTAGTTTTATGTATTTAATGATTCTGTAAAAAGAGCAAATTACCATCAACTGTCAAAAGCCATCAGCTGCGGAAGCAAATGATAATTGCAATTTTTCCTGGGCAGACGAAATTATTTATTGTTTTAATGTGATGCAGTTTTATTTTATATGGGTCACTCAACTTAGCATTAGCGATAAAGTCGCTTGGCAATACTATCCTTGAAACAGCTTGATGCGAGCATTAATATCATCGGAACATTAGCACGTTCCGCTATCACTGGCACCATCCATACAGTATCCGTTATCGCGATGGCTATTTGAAATATTTTACGATGTTTGACTGAACTCATGATGAGTTTTTTATAACTTGCCAAAAAAGTCCAGTCAGGTAATGCTTAGGCAGTATTGTGGTTTCTCAGGCGGTCTTGGTTAACCTAATTTAACAGCCTTCAAGTACGTCTGCAAGAAGTACCTCAAGAAATATATTTTTCTTCAATGCTTTCATAAATATATTTTTTTTTGCCTTCTATACTCACTTACTGTTAACTGTTCATGCTAGCTTTCTTGAGCTTATCAATATTTGTTGTGTTATTCATGTATCAGCCCTGTGTAAAATAGCCTGATGGCTATTGATGAATAAATGATGATGATGATGATGATGATGATGATGA
>OFHS01001345.1:0-14649 GCA_900245855.1 Calvadosia cruxmelitensis
ATTATTAAATAGACAGATAAATAATCAATGATTACAATCGGGAAGATCATCTGTCTTCAAGACTCACATCACCTCTGGCCTTAGTAACATGGCTGCGTAGGCTTGTTATGCACATATTGAATGACATCGAGGCTGATATGAAACTGAGGTTACTGTTTGATTGATACTCTGATCTTAACATTGCTCGTAGGCTCATAGTATCATTAAATGAAATATGAAATATTAAATAAATGAAATATTAAATGAAATCGAGGATGACAAGAAGCAGAGGCTACTCTAAGATTGACGGCCAATACATCACTGCCTCCTATCCCTTAGTGACACGTTCCTTGCCTTGCATCCTGGTAGTTTCTCCATCTCACAGGTCCAGGAGCTTGCCTCTTTGACTGCGACAAGTTTACATCGTTAGCCTGTGTAGGAATGACTGCGTCCTCTTTTCAACTCGCTTACGTTTCTTCACAAGGTCCACGTGTTCGATGCTGAATCAGCAGCGAGAAAGAGCTACTGGCGTCGACAACGGAACCTTCAGACGCGCATCACGGAGATTGAGTCTCGTTTGTGTGAGGCCATACTTGAAAACGACCACGTGACGTCGTCAGTAGTCCAGGAAGACATGGATTCAGTTGAATTAGGTAACCAATGACAATGCCCGCTGAAAGTTCTCCTCTGAATTTCTGTGCAGCATTTACACCAGTGGTCGGTTGCGAGAACGGTT
The DNA here is from genome assembly GCA_900245855.1 of Calvadosia cruxmelitensis. NCBI lineage: Eukaryota > Metazoa > Cnidaria > Staurozoa > Stauromedusae > Kishinouyeidae > Calvadosia > Calvadosia cruxmelitensis. The sequence goes on from OFHS01001345.1 coordinate 716, forward strand.
ATGTAAACACTATAATTCTTCGTTTCTCTTCTCTCAGAGACACAGTCAATGTCGGATACGTCCTCACGAGAAATTCAACGTCGAATGGACACTACAGTCGATCAAGCGTCTGCTCTTTCACCGGAAGTGGTGGCTGTCCTGAGACATTGTGACGCAACGGAGCGCGAAAGGGAAGAGGCTCTCATCAATGATCATCAAAAGTTCAGAGAGCAAGTGGAACGATTCTTCGTCAAATTCCAATCCGAGGAAGATAAATATCGAAGTCGAATGGAAGATCTTGCGGTGAGTTGAAAGTGAAGCTACGATATTGCTATAAATCATCGACTATGAAAATCGGACAGCGAACGCCATTTTGAAATTTACCACGTCTCTATTGCGGTTGCTTGGTACATTCCTTTGACATCGTTTTTCCACTTGCCTTTTTCATCAGTGACCAACGTGTATTCCACGTAACCATCCAAGTGTAAATTCTACTTGCAGTCAGTCAAACCTGTCTTAAGCGACCACAAGAGGTTTTAAGCACAGGTGGTCATTTAAGACAGGTACCCGACATTGTTAAACATTTTACCGTTTACTCGAAGATTGCCACTTACTACATACATGGTCGCTTAGACCATCAACTGCACTTACAGACAGTTTGTTTGATGATTTCCGCATTCTTACACAAAAACTATGTTGAGAAATTTTAAAGTGCAATACAGTGCAACCTCGTTAAGATCACAATGATTTCCTGTAAAAAATCGAGATTAAATGCGGAATTAATATTAAGAGGGTACAGATAGTTTAATCTGACAGAGTTTGTTTCTCAAAGTGAAGATATATTATCTACAGTTCTAATAACCGTGGTGATATTAACGGGACTAAATTGTATAGCAACTTCTGCGCTTAATTTAAGGAACTTCTGCAGCTTGGACCATGTTGCTGCCCTGGTGGCGAGGGGCTTAATGTAACGCGCCGTGCTGCACAATTATAATCAGTGCAGAGGTGGTTCGAATCGTCCAAACTAATAGTTCCAGAAAAGGGAGCCAGCCCTCTTGATGAGGATGGTGGAACTCGTGAAAAATTCCCCTACGTACCTCCACCGTTCATCCAAAAAAGTGTCTGTCTCCATGTGTGGCAGTTAAAAAACAACAACTTCTGCTGATCCAACAGTCGCAACCATCAGCTACGTCAATGCTTTGTTTCTATTTTGCCATGTCCCAGGATGCCATGAATCCAGACGCAGAACAAGCAGTGACCGAGCATTTCCACAGTACCAAGGCGAGGCTGGTAGCTGAGCTCCGAGACCAGCTTCAAAGCAATCTGGAGCGACTTGACGAACTACGTGAATGCGTTGAATACACTCGGGAAAAGTCTGAATTGTGCTGTGCCGAAGCCAAGGTAAATGTGACTGCAAAACGACGACATTCATCTGGTTATTTATTGAGTGGCACAAGTGTTGCTGTGCAAGGTACCCATCCACATACCCACTATCCACCCCCTTAATGCAATATAATGGTTGCCTGCCGGAACTTCTTGTTTGAACCTGATACTCATTTTCCTAAAACGTTTTCTTTATTTCTATTTCTTCCTAACTTTTTTCTAATTGTAAACTTGCGTAAGACAACTCATGTGAATGTACATCTTCGCTGTTTGAATTGACAATGCCATGATGCTGTGGGATACATGCAAAGACTCTCGTTGGCGGGGCTTTATGCCACATGGCAGACTTTCCCTCATGAAATGCGATGTCACTACAAACGGCTGTTCCCGTATTCCCCGTAATTGGAATTAGTCACCTTCATATCTGTATGCCATAATTGACTAAATGTTTCTTTCTGTTGCTGTTATGACGTCATTTGATATTGACAACAGGACATGTTGACATCGTCATCATACCGCGCTGGCGACTACGATTGCCGTCTGATAAACGACCTCCAATCGCATGGCGAAGTGCACCCCGAATTGGCCGCTCTGCTGCAGAAACTCATCAAGTTAATCGAAGCCCAAGGTCACGGTGTTATGACAACCCATGACGATAACACTCTGGAAAAAATCAAACCCAGGCCTCGAGTTATTGGTAGTGACTCAACCGGTAAGCTCATCAGTGTCTTACTGACAATTGGCCAAGTGCAATCCTTATGCACTTTGGAATTTAAGCAACTACAGCCCCGTCTTTCTGAGCTGAAATCGACAATTTTGACAGTCAAGAACAATCTTTGCAATCGATCATCATAGAAAAGAATCCTGTAGCTGCATATCGAACAAAGCAATTTTGTGATGTCATCCCATGTGGCAAAGGTCAACTAGCATAAATCCCAAAATGCATTGAGACTGCACTTGGTCAATTGCCGAACTCATTGAGCCTACAGTGTGTGCTGGATGCTTTATAAGCCTTTGTGGCAAAGTTACTCAACGTTAGACTGCTAGTGCCCAATTACTGAACCTGATACTATTTACTTCGCTGATGTTGCTGACTTGCTATTGGTACATTTGGTAGTGTTTTGAAGTTAAAACTATCTAAAATAAATTATAAATATTTATAATACATTTTGAGTTCCATCTACCTTAAATATAACATTAACTAGCCTAATTTTAAAAATAAAAATGGTCTGGAAATATATATTGGTAGGACTAGGATGTGGATCTTGTACGGGTTGTATGGGTTACAGCTGCGTACGGATGACCTTTCTGTCATTTATTCGACTTCATGATCGTAAGGCAAGTGATAGCAATTGGAAGCTATAATGTGTTACCTTTTGTTGAATAGGTTACCCCAAGGTCTTAAGTGCGCATGTCCAACAGCGTGAAGCGCTAGCCCCTGAAATGGCCGACATCACATTGTCAGCCGACGCGATATTGTCGCGCGTGGAAGTGGACCGATTGGGGACTGCTGCGTCCAGCAACATTGCTGTCGATGTTCGCGACGTCATTTCCGCCGGCGAGCTGACGAAAGAGAGGCACGATGAATTGACCCTGGAACTGAGACACCGTCACGCTTTCGATTTAGCGCAACTTGAGGGTGAATGCAAACGAATTGAGCTAAAAACGATCAATGAAGATCTGGAAGCCATCGAGCAGCACAGGCGTATGTTGGGTGATGAAGTCGCATGCGAACTGAAACGACAACTTGCTAGCAGTCAATCAGATGATGACCGAGAGGCTCTTGTTTTGGAGGCTGCAGAGAAACTCAAGAATACCTCGAGTGACATTCAGAAAGAGAAAGAAGAGCAGCTGAGGAAAACGAGACTGAAACTGCGCGAAGAGAGACTGCGACGAAGACGTGACCTTCACAGGTGAGTCATTTTAGACACATGTGAAATCGCCTGCCAGGCAGGGTCCACTCCAATTCTTATGTTACAGTCAAATCTGTATTAGCGGCCACCTGTGTATAAAGGCCACTCTTCTTAACCCACAATGACACTTTCTATAGAAATCAACCTGGACAGAAAGGCCACCTGTCAATAAAGGTCGTTTTCCTTAGGTCTCAAAGGTGGCCGCTATAGACAGGTTTCACTGTACTGGATTTCTGTCATAACCTCACTTGTCGTTTTAGGAGACATCAAAATGAGGCTCGTATCTCAGGCGTTAAGAATTTGCCTGACAGTGCTATTCCAAGCAAAGATGAAATAGATCGTGATTTGGTCTTGTTGGAAAGAGAACAAGAGAGGCTGTTGGCTGAGATGCGATTGGCCTATGAGAAAGAGAGGCTGGCCAACAGCGATGCAATGCGCGATGCTAGAGACAACAGCATGGAGAAACTCGCACGAGAAATGAACGAAAAATTCAACGGAAATGGCGAAGAGCTGCTGGAAGACATGAAGAAGGTTAGGAAACTAATGATGCGATAGGATATCATGCGTTGACAATTTGCTATATACCTTGAATTTTATTCTTAGGAGAAACCATCCTTTTGTTGATGATTCCTGCATGTATATAGTTGAGTACAATGTATTGTTCTTCTGTTAACCCATGCGTGGTACTAGACATGGTCTAGACAGACACTCGTGGGAGTTGTTGCCAGAATATACTTTCGTCCGACAAGGAAAGTTGGATGTTGACCATGTCTAGTAGCATGCATGGGTTAACCAGGGCTGTTTTAACAAGTAGGCACTCAAAGCACGTGCTTTAGGCCCTCAGTCTGGATAGGCCCTCCTCAATGTCAGTTCAAATATTCAACTTGACAGTATATTGAAATCTAGTGCAGTGTGCAATCAACTGTAGAGTGCTACTGAATTATACAGAGTTAATTTCCCCCAATTTGCTCTTTGTAAGCAAAAGCGAAATCTTTGATAAGCCAATGGGTGGGTGATCATTTTAACAATAGTTAAGTTTCAGGCTATTTAGTAATTAAAAATCAGGCCCCCTTGGGTAAAGTGCTTCAGGCCCTCTCGACGCTTAAAACGGCACTAGGGTTAACAGAAGAACAAGTCATGTCAATCAAATGTATACATGTAAGAATCATCAACAAAAGGATGGTTTTTTTTCTTAACACTACTTTCTTAGACCATGTCGCGCGGTGTTACCCCAGTACGCTGCAACGCTTGCGGCTGATAAGCCCAACGAACGAATGTCTTCTATTGTCTGCCCAATGTAGTTGGCTTTGATAGCTCATCCGTTTCGTAGTGGGTCCCTTGTTGACGATACAGTGAAACCTGTCTATGACGGTCACCTCTGGGACCTGAGAAAAATGATATTTTACAGACAGGTGGCCTTTCTGCCCAGGTTTATTTCTATAGAAAGTATCATATTGGGGTTATGAATAGTGGCCTTTATATACAGGTGGCTGCACTATAGAGGTGACCGCTAATACAGGTTTGACTGTAATACATAATCTATGATACTATACTGTACCTGAATTAAGTTTAGCGTTCTGAATAATTGGTTGATGTCCGTCTATTTTGTTTGCGGCTGTAACTACTGTGGTGCAGTCTGCCAGATGAGATTGAGTGTGTCAGTTGTGTACCTCAGAGTTATGACTTTAGATATTTATTGGATAGTCCCTGATTAGTTTCCAGCATTGGTCCAAAAATTTACTGCTCAAACTTGCAAGTGAGAAATCCTCAGCTGCCAATGTACGTACAGTCAAACCCGTATTAACGGCCACCTCTATAGTGCAGCAACCTGTATATAAAGGCCACTATTCATAACCCCAAAATGATACTTTCTATAGAAATGAACCTGGGCAGAAAGGCCACCTGTCTATAAAGGTCATTTTTCTCAGGTCCCAGAGGTGACCGTTATAGACAGGTTTCACTGTACACCTCTTCTTGCTGATGAAGTGTAGCCTGATTACATATGACCTTGTCTTCCTTGTGGCCCTTGAAGCCACGCAGCTAATTTATCGTTCTTACGGAGACATGTGTTGTGAGTACAGTATGCAGCTATTTTAAATTTAATCAGTCCTAGATAGATTTTATGTTGAATAAATATTTGTAGGAAAAACAAAACAAAAAAGGGACCTAATATGCCCTCATGAAATACAACTGAAATGTGACAGAAACACGTAGTTAATACTGTGGTATGCAAGTAGAAGAAGCGTCATTATTTCTTTGAATTTTTACTCAAGTTTGTATTTTGTCGATCTTCGTCTCATCTTATAGGCTGCGGTTCGAAACGAAACACAACGAAGGAGGCTGGAACAGACAATGAAACAAAGACGGGGGTCACGAAAATCGCGAGATCATCGAAAACATGCGACAAATCTGACGACAACAGAACTGGAAACATTAGTTGCAGTGGACGGTATTGAAGACGATGCTGTGGAATGTTGGGAAAATGCCGCCATCTTGCTAACTGTAGACGAAGTGAACGAGGCCAAGTACAAGGAACTCAGAGAGAAAGCGACACGAGCAGCTTTGATGGAAGTCCCTAAGATGACGGACGACGAGCGCCAAGCGGAATATGATCGTTTGTTGACAGAAGCGTGCGAAGCTGAGGAACGGTGCAAGGAGCAAGCTGACTACAGCCGAGCCTCTTTAATGGCGAGATTGGCAGCGCGAAGGAGGCTGAAACAAGAGAAACTGCGCGAACAAGCCATGAGAGAACAGCTCAAATCGACGCCTGCCAATGACGTAAGTGATTTGCAAATAGATACGACGAATATGGTCGAAGCATAGGGTAGGATTTTTCTAGGTACTTTTCCAAATTTATACCTGCATTATATAGTTACAGTGAAATCTGTCTTTAAGGTCACCTCTTGAAGCTGAGCAAAATGACCTTTATAGACAGGTGACCTTTCTGTCCAGGTTGATTTCTATAGAAAGTATAAATTGTGCTACATAGAGTGGCCTTTGTACACAGGTGGCTGCTCTATAGAGGTGGCCGTACAGGTTTGACTGTATTCGTTTCAACATGTTAGTGAGGGTAGCTGAGATTTCATGTTCAAATGATTTTCAAGTACATGTATTTATAACAGACTCGCGCGTTTTAATTGCCTAGGAGCAAATAGGCAACCACGAAGATTGCCGTGAAGTCGCTCGAGTTGCATCGGTGGAGTTGAGTGAATCGCAGATCGACACCGAACATCGCCTTGAGGAAAGTCACATTGCCAGTCAAGCTGACCTCGAAATGGCGATGTTCCGAGAAAAAGAAGAACTCGAAGCAGAATTTTCTAAGGAAAAAGAAATGGCACAGAACGAAATTGCAAAGCAGCTAGACGAACAGAAACAGAAGGTTAGGCATCAGCAAAGTAATGCCTCAGTTCTGCCTCAGTAGCTACATTCTTCTGGCAAACTATAGTGTGACAATCATTTTCGCGCTTTTTATTCGTTTTCTCTTTAGTTGTTGCAATCTCAGCGAACGAGACTCGATGCTGAAGTCGTTCAAAGGCGCAAAGACATGTCGGATGAGCAGCTTGCCGCCCTTATGGAAGACCACGGTGCCCAACTGGAGCGCCTTGAGCAGAATATGGACATCGAGAAGGAACGCCAGTTGTCCTCCATTGCTGACAAGATGGCGGCGAGAAAACAGCGTCGAGAAATGGCCTTAAAGAATAAAGCTGACTCTGAAATGGCCAAGAAAATGCTGCAACAGAAACAAGAGCGAGATCAACTAAGTCACCAACAGGTAAAACCACGGTCTGCTTCTAAGTACCCGTCGACGATCTGGCTGCAATTTGATCAAATCGTAACTCGATAACTCGATTAATCTAACTGATCTATTTTTCAGCACCGAGAGGCCCAAGACGAGTTACTTACCAAGACGATTAACGAATGCGAGGAAGAAAAGTCAGAGAGCCTCGTTTGCGGGGTTATTCGACAACGCCACTTGCAGGAGAGACTTGAATTGGAAGATTTGTACACGAAGGAGGCAGAATTCGCACGGAAGGAGGCCATAACCACACTTGAAGATGAGCGCCATCTGTTGAGAGACAAATTAACCTCACAGCAAGACGAGGTTGGAATGATTTATTTCCTTCTTTGATATTTTAAACGTTTTGGCAGGGTATGATCATGAGTTTCATTGCATTTCTGCTGATCGTTCTCTCTTTAACATTTCAGGAATTTGTGACGATGATTGCCGAGAGAGGGCCTCTCACTTCAACTAATTTGACTCAAATCAAAGCCGAATTGAAAGTGAATCACAAGGTCATCATTATGTTATCTGAATGTTGCTCACGCTGGCGATTACTGTTCTGAATCAAACGATATTTGTGTGTCTTGCCGAAGTTGCCGTATACATGGCAAGCAGTGCCGTTCTAAGCGTCGAGAGGGCCTAAAGCATCTTACCCAAGGAGGGCCTAATTTTGACGATTAAATAGCCCGAACCTTACTGGTGTTAAAATGTTCACCCATTTGGCATATTGAAGTTGTTGCTTTTGCCCACAAGCAGCAAGTTAGGAAAATTAACGCGATAGCACTCTGCAGTTGATTGCACACTACGCTAGATCTCAATATACTGTAGATTTGAATTTTTGAACTGGCATTCAGAAAAGCCTATTCAGACTGAGGGCCTAAAGCACGTGCTTTGACTGCCTACTGGTTGAAACGGCCCTGATGGCCAGTATACTTGTTGGTGCAGTCTGCCAGATGAGATTGAGGGTGTCAGTTGTGTACCTCAGAGTTATGACTTTAGATATTCATTGCCCATTGGATAGTCTCTGATTAGTTTCCAGCATTGGTCCAAAAATTTACAGCTCAAACTTGCAAATGAGAAATGCTCAGCTGCCAATGTACGTACAGTCAAACCTGTATAAACGGCCACCTCTATAGTGCAGCAACCTGTATATAAAGGCCACTATTCATAACCCCAAAATGATACTTTCTATAGAAATCAACCTGGGCAGAAAGGCCACCTGTCTATAAAGGTCATTTTTCTCAGGTCCCAGAGGTGACCGTTATAGACAGGTTTCATTGTAATATCATTGGAGAATCGCAAGTGACAGTAAATTTGACTGTGCTCTTGACACAGACAATTTTTTCCAAGCTTTGTTGCTGTTGTTGTTGTTGTGAGTTTGATTTTGAGTTTTAGTTATGTGTCATTAATTTAAATGTGTCACAGGATAATTGACAAGCAAACACAGGAAAGTAATAATACTTACACTGTACGTGCAGCCTAGTAACATTTGCAACACTTAGATCAAGTAATGCCATGTAAACGACGCTTAAACAAATTCAGAGTCCTTGGTAACTACGTCATCAGGAAGAAAGTTGTTGTTGTTGTTGTTGCTGGTGTTGTTGTTGTTGTTTTACGTTTCGAGGAGATGATGATGTGTCTAGTCATATCTAAAAATTAAATTTCCCCGTTCATCGTATTTCTTGTCTATCTTTCAGCGCAAATTGGCTGAATTTGACGCAGAGACGGAATCCCAGCTTGAAGGAGTCCGGGCTGCCCCGTTGGCATCACTGGAGGTCCAGCATGCGCATGGCAGATTAGCTTTGAGGGAGAAGCAACTCAACGAATTAGCAGGAAACATGAGGAGTCTCACGAAGAAGGAGGTTTGGTCTCCTAGAATTTGAGAAAAATAACCGTGACGGACAGTAATACATTTGAGCTTGTTTTTGACTGATAATGACGCAAAACATTCAATAGGGTAATTAATATCTAACTTAAAGTATAGAACATGAGATGCATAGGGTATGCATGTACAATTATGCATAACTTATTGATTTTTATTGCATTTGTTGCACATCGCCATTTGTCGAGAGAGATGTTTGCAGAGAAAATATGCGCAAAGTTAGAGAAACTCAAGCTTTTTCAAGTAAGCTGTGAGTTCATGCTTCGAATGTACAATGAACCTGTCTATAACGGTCAGTCAGTCACCTTTGGGACTGAGAAAATGACCTTTATAGACAGGTGGCCCTTCTGTCCTGGCTGATTTCTATAAAAAGCGTCGTTTTGGGGTTATGAAGTGTGGTCTATATGTACAAGTGGCTGCTCTACAGAGGTGGCCGCTTACATGTTTGACTTTACAGTATTTGTATTGCCATGATTTCAAAGTAGAGTTAGCGAGAGATTGATAATGGGAATGTGTACGTCAGATACCGAGATGGTGGTTTACTGGTTTTAACTGGCCTGATAATTTTGTTGTTGTTGTTGTTGTTTTTTGTTAGGATCTGGTGGCGCGATATGAAGAGGAAGCGGCCAATGCGGCAACAGCCTGTGCGGAGTTCCAGCAAAGAAAAGCATTTGAAATAGCCAGTGACGTAGAACGAATCAAGCAAGAGAAACTGTTGAAGTCGGACGAAGAGAAAAGAAGAATGACGCTTGAAGTCGAGTATGAAACTGGCTGTCTTTATTGCTTGTCATGATTACACCCGTCGCAGGGTGAAATCACGTTCAATGAAACCTGTTTATAACGGTCATCTACGGGACCTGAGAAAATGACCTTTATATACAGGTCGTCTTTCTGTCCAGGTTGATTTCTACTGTATACAATATACTGTAGCTCCTGAGCACAGACAAGGCTACCATTCTCAACCAAACATTATTGCTGCTGCGTGAAATCTTCCTACTCAAATATCTGAAGGCTGATTATTCTACGTAACTGTCTGGTTATATGTTATGCTAGCCCTCTGCTCGTTGTCTAGTGACAGTACGCTTCTTTTTCAGACGTCTAGAGCGAAAGCTTGAAGAGGAAAGAGAGGCTGACGCAATACGAGAAGCTGAATTGGAGGCTGAGAGGCAAGCTGCGAAGAAGAGGCGGGAAGTTGAGAGACGGGAGGCAGAAAGACTGGCAACTCTACAGCATGACAAAGATCATTCTGAAAAAGAGGTCAGCTTAGCATGGCATAGCACTGTTGAATTGTGCATGGATACTATTGGGAGGGTGCAATGGGTTTGATGCTCATGTTCACTGTCGATGTTTCAAAAATTATTTTTTTGTCATCAGAAATTGCTCAAGGAACACGAGGAGAACATGTCTAAGTTTGATGCAAACCTGAAGCGAGAGCGAGAGAGGACAAAAGCGGTTCTACGTCAGCGATTGGAAGAGAGGAAAAGAAAACACACAGATGCCACCGATGACACTTCCGGTAGACCAGTGATTGCCGTTCCGGCAAATGGCAGACAGCCTCCAAGGGAAGCATTGTCACCACCCAACTCCCTGCCAGTTCTAATCACTCCTACAACTGCAAAAGGTGATGCCGTTAACCTTTTGATGCCGTTGATATTTCGAACTGGATGTCCTTGTATGATCTCTGTGTTGTACATATGACCCTTTTGTCCTTTGACCTTGCTGTGATGTTTGATCATATAGGCCTAACTGATGCCCATCCGTCAGGGGGTATTGAACTGGATTGGAAAGAGATGCTTCAAGGTAGTCCTCTGCTGGACACGGTCAATGACATTGAAAACCTTATCAATAGTAACCATGGAGATGGTGGTATACGCGGGGCCAAGGGAGAGCGTCCTTACATTGACATAAAGGTTCGTGCCTCGTACCCGATGCAGCGGCCTCGTGTTCTTGCACTAGTTTGCGTGTCGTAGATGTATTAATTGGCATTAATTCCACGCCCGTTGAAGAAACCCAGTGACCTGTGGCTTCGAAATGATCGCAAACCTGACAACAGAACTGAGTGAATCTTCTTCGTGACTTCCAAACAGTAATAAATTTGCAGCGTTCGTGACTTAGAGTCGTCTCTCGCTGCAATTGCACCATTTTAGAAGCTGTCAATAGATCCCTCTGTTTACAAGAGTTTGAGCGTATTTAGATCTCGCTGTTCTCGATTCGATGCGAAATATTTGCAGGCCCGTGCTTGATTTCCATTGACCTTATTTTATTGATGGGAGCTAAAATGGTTGCAGATGTCTCTGCTCTGGCGAATAGAGGATTCTAGAGTTGACCAGTGAAGGTCTGCGTTCCCCACGTGGCTTCACTGACGACTGTAATATGCTCTAACCGTGTTCTGTAGAGACCAATGCTTATTCCTTGTGTTGCCTGCCTCCATAGGATGCGCAATGGTCGTGCAACGGTGACTTGGTCCCAGTCGACGTGAATGACCTCAGCCCCGCGCACTTCGTTGGCTATCGGTTTGGGGTTTTCGTCATCAGACTCCTGCGAGAGACGCTGGACATTCCCGAGGTGACGTTATTACTAGCATCCAGTCTCCCTAGGAACAACTATGCCAAGAACGCCTTTCGCCATTCCTTCTTCTACGAGCGTGCCAGGCGAATTCTATTCGTGCGTCAGGCAAGGATCAACAGCATCGGAGACTTCGTTGTTGTTCTGCTACATTGCCTGGCTCACATAAAGATCGATGACCTTACCGATGACTCAAACCCGGAGTTTTTGCGTCAATTTTATAAGGTAAGGTCTGAAGGTCATGTCCTAGGCTCATATAGCCATCGGAATTGCTAGAAGTAGTCCAGAGTGTCCACTAAAGCCCACTTCAGTAATATTTACACAGTCGTCTGTAATTAAGGCGGACGTACACCAACCCCCAATCTCCACCTGTAATCCGATGGGCTCTTTGATCTAGTGAACAGATACTCTTTGTTTGTCTGTCTGTCTGTCTGTCTGTCATCCTTTCATCTTCTCCCTCTGTCGCTTTCTGATTTCCTTCTTGTGTTGTCTTCTTTTTCATTCTCAGGCCCTTCGAGTGTGTTGCCAGGATATGTTCGTCTCCCGCTCGAGAGCAACGCATTCAGCCGTCGAAAGTGATCTCTTTGACCTGCTCCAGTTGACCAATGCCTCCTCTACACGCAGCAACGCACTTAGTGAACTGATCGACATGAAAGTCCGATCGAGGGTCGAACGGGAATTCTCCAATGAGGTATACATTGCATTATTTTTGTTGTGTACTCACGCTTATAGTATATGGCTGATAATGATGTAAAAGAAATCCAATTTTGAAAAGAAACTTGAAATGAAAGACAAAAGTACGTTATATATTTTGATGATTTGAAACATGAATGAAATCTAGCGCTGAAATGTTCTCCAAACTAATTGGATTGCTCGTTGTAATTATCATTCCGTCGAACCTACCCACATATATATACCCAGCGGAGCATCTCGTGTTACAGGTAATTGACCAGGTGCCGTCTCAATGCATTTTGAGATTCATGCTAGCTGACCTCTGATTACATTAGAAATTTAGAAAATATCCATGTTTGAAGCGCATTCAACTGTACTCTTTTCCAGGGCTGTAAAGTAACTAGTTACTTTAGTAACTAGTTACCCGAAAAGTTACTTTTTGGGTAACTTTTTGAAGTAACTAATTACTTTTCACTGAAAGTAACTTTTGTTGTAACTAGATACAACTTTTCAAAGTAACTTGTAACTATTCAAAGTTACATTTGTTTACGATTAGTTACTTTTCACTGCTAGACTATAGTTAATCGTGGGTGCTGTTAAGATACAATAAGCTTCAAAGCATTCATGTATGCATGAAAAATCCACCGAAGATGGTAAATTGGAATTTGATCAAAATACACACGTAAATTATACCTTCTTTTCTTATGTTAACATCGATGAAAGTAACTTTGAAAGTAACTGTAACTAGTAACTTTTCCTGACAGGTAACTAGTAACTTTTGAAAGTTACCTTTAGAAAATAGTAACTTTAAAGAGTAAGTTTTCATTTTCGAAATAGAGTAACTTTAACTGTAACTAGTTACTTTCAAAAGGTAACTTTTACAGCCCTGCTCTTTTCTATGATGGTCAATTTCAAGGATTGTTCTTGGCTGTCAAAACTTTTGACTTCAGTTACTCGCTTAAATCCCACAATGCATCAGAACTGCATTTGGTCAATTGATGTCTTTCCTTGTGATGTCTGTCTGTTTGTTTTCAGGTAATTTCAGAGAGAATTAGTAAACAGAACGTCTTTATTGACAATCGAAAACTTCGGGAGTATCTTCGCTCGATTGGAGGAGAATTCGAGATGGGTCAAAATAGCTCGTATAATGAAGGAAGGCTTCGTCAGCTGTCTGGAAACAGACATTTGAACGACCAGATACACAGGTGCGTTCACTGCCAATATATCCTATCATGTACAGTGAAACCTGTATTAGCAGTCACCTCTATAGAGCAGCCACCTGTGTGTAAAGGTCACTCTTCATAGCCCCAAAATGATACTTTTCATAGAAATCAACCTGAACAGAAAGTCTACCTGTTTGTAAAGGCTATTTTTCTCAGGTCCCAGAGGTGACCGTTATAGACAGGTTTCACTGTATGACATTCGTTCTTATCAGATCTGTCTTTGGGACATTATCTAAAAGACGATTGAAAATGGTCTTATAGCACAGGTTGTCACTTAATTTACCGTTATTGCCATCATTAGCCGACTTTAAACTTTCGAGTGTGCTTCACAACGGTATGTAGTACGTGTCTCTAGAAGTCGATAATGTAAATATAGTGATGATCAAACTATAACCAGACCGTGTAAAATACAGCAGTGTGAACGGAACAGAGTGATGGGATGAGATCCTTCTTTCGTACAAGGAAGACCATAGCGAGTGAGCCACTGATAGAAGAATAACACTCGTGTGCCACTATGAAGTTAGTGAAGGACGCAA